>JAMKQA010052168.1:0-10426 GCA_024699735.1 Posidonia australis
CCGGATGGCTCAGCTCACCACCTCCTCCCGCGATCGCGTGCTTTTCAGCCCCCTTTCTTCCCTCCTTTCCTCTCTGCGTAACACCCTTCCTTCACTCCGCCACTGCCTCCCCCTCTTATCCCCATTCCCATCCACAAGACGCCAGCCACCCATCCCGTCGGACAAGA
This sequence comes from Posidonia australis, assembly GCA_024699735.1. Classification (NCBI taxonomy): domain Eukaryota; kingdom Viridiplantae; phylum Streptophyta; class Magnoliopsida; order Alismatales; family Posidoniaceae; genus Posidonia; species Posidonia australis. The sequence continues at coordinate 168 of JAMKQA010052168.1, forward strand.
TGGGGAGGCATGGGCCTCCGTCGGTGGTGGCACAGGAGGGAGAAGAGGAAGAAGAAGAAGACAGGGGAAAAATGGCGGAAGTTAGGACTCGCGGAAAAGAAGGAAAAAGAAGAAGAAAAGAAAAGAAAAAAAAATGGTACGCAAACCGAGACAACTATGCATCTTCCAACTAGACTCCAAATAGGTCCCAAATCACAACTAGATGCACAGAAAACCACCCACAACCACACACAACCAAGAAACAATAGATTATCCTTTAATAAACCATTAAACACAATATTACAATTAATACATAGTTTATTATAAAAAAAAAGGATAATCAGACCCTGATGTTACAATATTAGAATACAACATTTAATTGTATGAGAACACACCAATTAATAAGCATTACCTGAGAATATATGGATAAATACTTTATAGCTAAGTAACAAAAAAAAAACAACAACAACTTGCCACTAAACTTGTTATTCTGTACCAATTAAGAAATCATACTATTCTGTACCGTTTCATCATCAGATAAGATGAAGTTGAATCATCAAAGTTGGCATCAATTATCAAAGCCACATGCTTATGGGTTATCCAAAGTGGGATAACTTTGCCACCCAACACCTCTCAACCCCACCCCTGAAAGTGGCGGTGAAGATTTATCGAAACATTGATGGGATCCTCCTCATCTGTAATGTTGAGGGAAGAACGAATTGGAGTCCAACTACCATCTTCCTTGTTTCTCCACGTGAAATAATTCCAATTCAGACAGAAAGGTACATTTTTGTCCAAGAACCAAGCTACCATTTCTCCATTGTTCCCTACTACCCACAAAAAGGATGACAATGCCATCCAATGCCACCTACGCCTGCAAACTCTGCATCACCTTCAGTTGCCTTGACAGATGTGAGTGTTTGAATGGCAATGGCCTACCTTTGCACCTCCCAATACCAGACCCCCACCCCCAGTGTCACCCTCAGGCCTCAGCCCCACCCCTAAGCTTAACCAGCACCATCACTTTGTCCATCAGTGGGCATCTCTGGGCTCTCCCCTGATGAGTGGTCCAAGCATGGTTTCGAACAGTCACAGAGGGTGGGTGTGTGTCCTACACGTAATGATGCACCACACCATTGTGGCTGTGGGTGCCCTGTGTCTTCATTTGCATTGTGACCCATCACACATGATGGATTTGACTGCAGAATTCAAGGTGGTTGATGATGGGCATTTTTTTTTTCTTCCCTTCTCTAACACCTGCATACTTTCTCCATGGTGAAGCCATCACCCATCTTCTCCTGTTTAGATGAGATCGATACAACAAACATAGGCACCGTCCCAGCCTATAGTGATGATGCACAGTCCTTTGCCTTGAAACTCAAATCCATTTAGAGAATGGTGGGATTCCAGGAGTAATGGATGGGGAAAAGTTTATTCTTTCTGATATAAAACCATGCCGGCAAGGAAAAAGTAACAGGGAAGGGGAAGATACACAGAGCTCTATGAGAAATGGGCTATAATCTTTCTTTCTTTTTTCAGTTAAAACATGGGCTATAACCTCATTATTCCAAAGTGAGAGCAACCTATCAATCACAACAAAAGTTGCGGTCGTTTTGCAAGCCCAAGGGACCATTATTTGCCATCAATTCTCCCTGCTACAAGACACGGATGGGTTGTGGCCTTGATGCTCTCACCCATAAACAAAAAAGTTGTTTCTTTCTCTTCACATGTCTACCGACAGGAAGGTTGCTGTGATTATAAATGTCAAAGAAACCCATCTTTATTTTATTTCCAAGAAGAACAGTGGAAGTCGCCTGAAGGTAATTGCCTGGGTTCCCCACCTCTGTTACAGAAAAGGGTGTGTACTGCAGCTGCTGATGATGGGAGGGAAAAAAGCTAAACCCTGATTCTGATGCACAATTGAGACCCATAATTAAATTGGTAGACGAATCTTTCGGTTCCTTGGGACAGTCGGATGGCTACTGGAGGGAAAAAAAAAACAAAAAAACACAGAGGCCTCTAATTGCTTAAAAGCCCTGCTATGCTCATAGCCATTGCCTCTGCTTCCGCAACCAAGTTGCTAATTTCTAAGAACCATCATGAATACACTTTTCTGTTACCTTCTGCATTTATCAAAGGTGGATTCCAAGGTAGATGGCATCTTCTTCTTCCTATCGTTGAAGAAAAGTCATGAAACCCATCTCTTTCTCTTGAATGCTGACCCTATTGATGGATTTTGTTAAGGTACACATTCCTGTGAGGGTACACAACTCGTCGCCTCTGTTGGATATCACGCAAGGGCACCACATGCATCAAATAAAGCATGGTTTATTGGATACGTAGGTTCGAATTCCAGGAGTACAAAACCTTATTAAAAAAAGAAAACCAAAACTCAATGGCCATACAAAAAAAAAAAATTTGAAATTTTCTTTCTCACCCCTCCTTTCCTTTTCAATTCTATTTATTCTTCCTCTCTATAGGATATGGTCAGATGTTTGATGCCATTGGAAAGCCTCCGCAACACCTACCCATCTCTTTCCAGATTAATCTACGGAGAGAACTGACATGAGAGGAGGGATTCAGAATCAGTATTTTCATTTTCTCTCTTTTCAAATAAAAAAGAGGACATCACTGTCAACGACGGAAACTGCCACGAAGGCATGAAGATTGAACAGGAGCAACCCTTTCTTTTCCTCTTTTTCTTTTGTATATGTTCTGGACTGTGGTGGGCCACTAGCAGAGTTCATATAAGCTCTGTATTCCCCTAATTTTTGGGTGGGATGGGGAACGGTACATGCACCGAAACAAAGATACCTCTTAAACATGGACCCATCTGATAAGAATAACATGAAAAGTGAGAAAAAGGAAAAAGAAAACAGACATTGGATTTATTTTTTTTAATAAGAAAATCAGGAGTTTCTCTTTCTATTTATTCAAGAACAAACTTGAGGAGTAATGCTAGTATGACCTCGTACATTAATTATTGAACCATCTTTTCCCAGCACGACTCAACCAGAGCCAAGTTGATTTAAAAAAAGAACATTTTTTATGTAGGTGCTATACATAAGGAATATGTTGGTAACTTTTTATTTTTCATAAAGACATAAGGAAGAAGAAATAACCGTATAGATATACTTATTAGATATCCATAAATACATAGTGGAATTTTCATTTAAATTAAACAACCAATAACCTTTAATCTAAAAGTCTTAAATTTCAACATATTTTGTCAAATTTTGATCCTTAACTTTTAGATTAAAATTTAACGATGAATATAACTGAGAATAGGATAAAACTTTAACACATAGTAGATTATATTATAGATTAACTAATTATATAATTAGATTTTATTTTAAAAAATAAAAAACTAAAATAAATAAGGTACCTACAGGAAAATTTTCCTATAACACCTACACAAAACATTTACTGGATAAAAAAAATCCATAAGCTGATTAAATATAGATGGACAAGTAAACAAATAACTTATTATGTACAAACAGGAAAAAAAAACTTCTGCAAATAAGATACAGATGATGGCCCACTTAAACGTCCTTTATCATCTGTGGGTTGTGGGCTTGTGGCTGTCTCATTGTCAAGGTCCCCTGTATGCAAATGCCTTATCCAACATGATCATACTTTGAATATAGGCCAGAATTTGGAACCTAAATATATAATATGAAAATAACGTGGGGCTTCTTATTTCAAAAAATAATAATAATAATAATAACACAGAGAACTTTTCCGGTGTCAATAAAGATCTAACAAAATAAAATACATAATTTTTTCTCTCTCTTAAAAAATAAATAAAATAATAATATTTCTATGTTATGTTATACACTAAAAAAAAAATTGGTCCAATGAAACTACAAACACATCCCGTGGTCTCTTCTACCATGTTTTTATTATCAGCACAGGAACTGAGATGGGTGACGGCCATTTCCTTCTAACAAGAGCATCTGATGCCAACAATGACATATGCATCTTTCTCCCGCACTAGAGCAGGAACACCAACAAACAGTACGGGAGGAAATAAGGGGAGGAGAAGCGTATAGCTTGGCCAAGTGGAGGAGGCATTGACGTTGATTTCGATGCAGTTGCTATCTGCAACCTTGTCAATTATGACTTTTCCCTGCCGCTGCCTGCCACCATGACCATAATAAAAACGCCCAAGGATCAGAATAATGCATGAGAAGATAGGTAGTAAAGACAAAGCTGAAACGGCTACAACGTGTCTCAGACTTCTTTAAAAAGTTAATAACAGGAGTGTAAGGCATGTAAAGGATTAGTGTAGTAGCTCTGTTGCCTTCTTGGTAACTTTTGGCATATAGCCCTTTTTTTTACCTCCTTTCTGTCAGTCATTCTTGATTCTCCTCGGTGGAATGGACCATTGAACAAGCAAATGGAGGAGAAAATGGTCTAAACAGGCAAGCGTCTGGTGGATGCCAGTGATTTGGATAAAGATACCTCCAGTTTTTGAAATAATCAAAAACAGATGAAAACATTATGATGAGACTGGTAAAGACTTGGAACTGGTACATATCCGGCATCCACCAGGAAGTGGGTTAACAGTCCTCTTCACGTTCGATAGAATCAATATTTAAAGTTTCTGCATTGAGAGAATAGTTTTTAGCATGAACCAAAGCATTGGATGACCATGAGTTGTTTTCCTGTTTACGCGTTGGTACAAGAGTTCACATGGTGGAAGCAGAATCGGACCATTTCTTTGGATTCCACTTGGATATACAAACGAAGGCAGAAGCAGTAAAATCACTACCCAGACATTATTTGATACGTGGCATTTCCCAACCAAAACTTTTATAAAGAAAAGGTAGAATATCAATACTCGTTTTGGGTCTGTATCAAAACCATGGCAGCAACACCTTCTTGCATCAGTAGATCGGTCCCCACTCCAACCTGTGCCCTTCTCCATCTCAAAGTATAGAATATAAAAGAGAAAGCAAATGCTAACGCCAACATAATCTCTCTTTTCTCCTATTAAAAATAGACAGGCCTGCCATTTTTTATAGCCAACTACAAAGTCCTTCTTATCCTCCACGCAACCAACTCTTCCATCTCTTTATTGCAAAAAATAAAAACCACTCTTTCCATTTTCCAACCCCATTGACAAACTAATAAAGAAATTTAGCATCAGTTCAAAAAAGCCACTTTCCTAGCCCTAAATTTCAGTGCTCCCACCACTAATAACAAATGGACAAACTAAATTAAGAAATATGCAAATGACAATAGTATAACACCAATTGCCCCCAACACAATCAATCCACTCCAATTCCACAACCCCATTGATAGGAATGAAAGGAACCATTTTGGCATCATTTCCTAAGATAGAATAACAACCAAAGATAACAACTTTTAATATAAGAAATCATGTAGAAAAATGATGCTTCTAAACGTCAGCTCCAGCACCAGCACCCTGACTTAAACAACGTTAATTAGATTCTACGACGGTTTTTTGGATTTCCAGTCAATTCATCGTCATATACTAAAACCAGCACATTACCAAAACGCAAATTTTTGTCTCGAATTGTAACTGCTTGAAACAATACGAACTAAAAAGAAGAATTTCTGTCAACAACAGAAAACTAGATGATATGATCAATTCAAACCGAGTTTTCCACAGAAAAAGAGAAGGAAGAAGAGATTGGTCCCGCAAAAATGAATCAACAAATACAGATTAGGAAGAAAAAGAGAGCGCCATCTCATTCCAGAGACTTGGCCACTTGGACCATCAAACATCAACACACGAACCGGGTTCAGGAGAGGAAGACCGGTAGCCCAGCGTTCTTGACAGCGTTGCAGACCGGGCACGTGCCAATCACGGGTTCGCACTCCACGCACAAGCATAGATGCCGGCAAGGCAGCACCAGCACGCGCGCCTCGGCCGCTCCACACGCCGTGCACCTGCCACGTCCACCACCACCACCACATCTCCGGCTCCCTGCCTCGCCATCGAAGCAGCACGACCCCTCGTCCTCCACCGCCGCCGGCACAGCCCCCTCGCTGTCGCCGTACCCTTCCCTGGGGACCTCAACGGCGGCAGTGTTGGAACTTTGGAGGAGCACCTGCTCGAGGCTGGTCCGGAGGTTGGCAACAAGGGCCTCGTTGTTCTTGGCGTGGTTGAACCAGATCTGTGTCTCGGCCGCCACCTGCTTTAGCTTCTCCTCCAGCTCCTGGTTCCTCCTCATGGCAGCCTCGAGCTCCGACTCCTTCTCCTTCATACGCTTCTGGAAGCTCTGCCCCAGCATGGACAGAAGCGTTTTGCAGTTCCTTGTCGTCGTCTCCACCAATGCCACCCTTGTCCTCTCGTACTGCAAGAACCCCGAAATCGAGAAGAACCCATCAGTGCCTGTTCCGTTAACGAATGAGATTGGGGGCCTGAGAGATTGAATAGGTCCTGACCTCGAGGCGGATGAGGGTGTCGATGTGGTGGTCGAGGGTAGAAGTAGAAGGAGGTCGACCACTTGTCGACGTCATGGCTGATTGCCTCGATCTGGTGCTTTCCTCTCCATGATGAACCGAGCCTAATCGCTGCTTCCGAACAGGAATGGAAGGAACAGCGGGGTTGGTGGTCGATTGCGGCACGTATTCCAACTCGTCCCTGCTCCGCTTTCTTGGTCCCGAGGCGTTGTACGTTAACTCGCTGCCAGCCTCGCTGAAAACCGTCCCGTTAAGAACCGGCGACCCGCCGGCGGCGGAGTAGGGAAGAGGAAGAGGAAGGCCGATGAGCGTTCCGAGGTGCTGCTGCTGCTGTTGGTCATCAAGAACGTCAGTCCTGAACCTGCTGAACAACAACAACATGAGATCACAAAGACCACCAAAGCCATCAAAAGCAAGGAAAGATCCAAGATAGATTGAGGGATCTGGGTATCCGGGTCTTTACCTGGTGAAGCCTTGCGATGGGTACTGCGCTTGGACAGCCATTGCTGTGGAAGAGAAGATGAAAAGAGGAGGACAAGGTATATAGTTGTGACTTACGATAATGGCGCGTGTTTGTTGTGTCGAGGCGTGTGAAGCAAATAGCGTGAAGAGCAGAGGGTGATGAGAATATATATACGGCATGCAGACCGTGGGGTGGGGCCGTGGAAGTTGAGAGTTGGGGGGAGGGAAATAAAAGCAATAGCCAGAAAGTAAAACGCAAAGGAAACAGAAATTTTGAGTTTTCAATTTTCGGAGATTTCTTTTAATTGCCTAATTATGATTAAAGTAGGGGAAAAAAAAAAGGAACGGTCAAAGGATAGCGCAAGTCTACGACTACTACGACAACTCACACGCACTCTATTTTTGGAGATTAATTAATCGAATGGAATTTGTAGATTACCACGTATATATGGATGGTTTGGATATAAAAAATGGGGATGTAGTACGTAGGATGATGACGATGTATGTGATGGTATTAGGTGGTTGTTCATGTTGATTAGATCCGTAATAAAAGCAATCCACGATCTTGGACTAAAGATTAGATTAGGAAAAGAAGGGGGTGGAACTGTGGAAGGAAGGCTTGAATTGTTCCCTCACGTATCGTTTGGTTTCGACGAAGTAATTGGTTGTTTGGGACGACCGTGATCGGCCGATTTGGGATGACCACGATAATGGATGGTGCTGGTGGCGATAAGAACGGGCCAAGAACCGCAAGACCAGCCGGTCCTCCTCGTGAACTCGGCCCGTCACGTGGTTGGACGAGGTGGAAGAGGAAGGTGCAAGTGTGCAACGGAGTAGATTTGGGGTTGCCCCTGCCTCTTGCCTTAGACGGTCTTGGACTGATATCAGTGGGTCCCACCTGCTTGGCTGGATCCGCAGTCGCCCAATTTTTTTTCCCCCAAATCTGGGCGCCTGGCTGTCTATGGGTCCGGCCTATCATTCGCAAGGCTCGCTTTGCCCTTTTCCACCTTATCTGTGGATATATGATAGGAACCCATATTTATTTATTATTATTAGATGATGGTCAGAGAAAGGATGGGAGAGAGATCTCGATTTGTGTGAAATCCTGAAAATTCCATTTCTGGTGGCACCGAAATCTGCACGGACGTGCCTTCAGAGGCGAGAAAATATGAAATTATGGGCATGAATGCATGATATTAGTTTGTTTGATTTTGGGGCCGGTGGTGTGGGGGGAGTTTCTGACCTTCTACTGCTGCATTAATGAGCACAGTGGGTAAGTGAGTCATGCCGGAGTCCGGCGGTCAATTTGCCGAACTTATGCTTTGGAAGAAACGCCACGTTAATTATTATTAGAAGAGTTCGTAACTCTCCTTCTGGATCTACGTATGGCGTGCATGAATATTCGTGTTATATTACTCTTCCACGCAACGAGACCATTGGGTATATCCAGTCCTCGGTGCGGCAAAATAAACCTGTGGATGATGGTTTGAATTTGAAATAAATGGTCGGTACGGTGAAAGACAGATGGGCATCCACCAAGCTCCCGTGGACGATGGTTTGTAGCTTTGAAACGGTGTGAGTGACGCGAAACAGAAGCATTAGCTAACGAAGGATCCCGGTTGATATCTTCTCGACTACTCCACTATCTTTACGGCAAAAGAAACAAAACCCTACTAATCAATCGTCACATGGTAAGGTAAGAAATGGAAAAAGGTTATTACATCCGAGAGGAGGACGAATCCTTTTGATATTTTCTTCAGTTTTTTGTTTGTTCCGCAGGAGAACGTTACTCCAGTTTGGAACTGAGAAACCGTGTCATGTCGCAAATGGACTGCTCCTTCCTGCTCTCGTCCTTATTTACATCTTTTCATCCACTCCACCTGTCATCTCCGTGCTTTGTTTCCTACTCGGATACGAAACCAAAATAAACAAAAAAAAATAAAAAAGGAAAAAAAAGAGAGGGCTAAATAGAAAGAGAGAAAAAGGCAACATGCCACATATTATATGAACCATCCTCGGTACTGCAGTACATGTTCTGCATCACTGCATGGCTGCGTCCATCTTTTTTACTACTGTACGTACTCCTCGTGCTGTGTGATTTGTGTTTGTCCTCTGTCATCTGATGCCTGCCCCTGTGGTAAGATCTGATCTGGGGACGTCACCTTTTTGTTCGCCACATCAACATAAATATTCTGTGTGCCAACTGTTTGCCATGTCATGGACCTCCATCCTCCTCGACAATGGGTAGATAAATATTTTTTGCTATTTAGTAATCTCACATCAGCACATTGGCTATATGTGGCGCACACGAAGCTAGTGGCTCGTTCAACAAAACTTGCATTTTAATCAAGAAAAGAAGCAAGAAGCCAAGAACCTGGGCACAGCAAGGAGATGCATAAATAATAAATACCCACAGTCTCTTCTGTCATCAGCGTAGCATGACAAACATTTGAGTTCAGTTGAGTCATGACATATAATCTACTGCCCTTCTTCTTCTTTTTCCATAGAGAAGACTAATCCCACGGAGTTAAGAGTTGGGATACTATTAAAAACTTGGAAGACGACGTTGCATTGAGGTCCCTCTCTTTTAATTAAGTCACCATCATCTATTCTATGTATTATGTCAAAATACATTGAAGTCTTTGTGGTGCCCTATTCCAAACCAAATTGCTTACGGCTTCGCATAAGCTGTTATCTAAGATGTTTTCTTTTTTCATATACAGTAATTAATATATATTATATTTAAACACTTGATTATAAAAAATTACCACCAAAAAATATAATATGTGATACTTACAGGAATTAAACTTCCAACCTCTCGTATCTGTTATCTAAGATGTGCAAGCCACCAATCTAGACAGAGACGGTCCACTTCAATGACAAAAATCCACTATCCATGTTCCTTTCTGCGAAGTCTACTTCTCCAATGGTATAATTCCATTTAGTAATAGACATTACTTGCTTCCTACTAATTCCCAACAAATGCCGGAATTGAGTGGAAGTTGAATCTTCCTCCACTGGTGCCCATCGGTAACCCGAAAGCCGTCACCCATTAAATCAATTTAACATCTCCATTTGATAATTCTGCTGAAAAGTAAATGTTGACGGTACATTTTATCAATAGATGTCGTTTGGGTAGAAAAAGAAATTAGATTCGATATTTCTAGAATAGCCTATGACTCTAGTTTCTTCTAAATAATTATTAAGATGTTTGGTCAGTACTCCTCTCTTCTTTCAAGATTTTCATTTTTCCTTTTCTGACGTTTCAACAAAGACGGGCAACAAGAATTGAATTGGTTAGTTTGACTCTGAAATTTTGATCGAAAGCTCCAAGGACGTGAGATCTCACCCACCCAGACTTGTGTAGACGTATTACTTGGCCA
>JAMKQA010052169.1:0-11868 GCA_024699735.1 Posidonia australis
GTAGACTTGTACTTTGTCTTTATTGTTTTCGCATGATTTTTCATGTATATGGTTTTCCTTGTCTTCCATAATAGATTAGGTGGCGACTCCGTTTTATTTTGCCTTTTTCGACGTGATTTTGCCGACCGATTTCGCATTCATTTGTGGAACCTCCTCGCCGGCATGGTTACAAGGGTGGTCGTTCTTCTTGGCCTGACTAGAGGAGTGGAGTATCACCCTACTCGTGTCTTACGTCAGTTTGGTTTCCGCCAGGATGCCTTTGAACAATCTCCCATACCTGCCATCTTTCAGTTGTATCCTCTGAATTCTATTGCCATGATTGCTAAACTGGCTCGTCTGCTACAGACCGACGTTAGTTCCATTGACCTGACTCTGGTGAGAGGCACAGGCTGTTCTGAGGCATACAGGATGCATACAAAGGCGGATTGGCCAATCAGCGAAATAGCCCCTAGCACTCCTCTGTTTCAAAATGTTAGTAGCTCGAAGAGGCCTCGGATTGGAGGGAATAGCTGACCCGAGCATATGTAGCGTGTTTCTGTAATTTCTTTCAATGATTGTACTATTGAACTTGAACTTGAATGAAGAATATAAGCTCTTTCACTCTGTGACCAACTTCTTTGAGTAGCTCCACCATATCATTGGGGTTGGCCAAAACATCTATCCTTTTGAGGACGTAGAATGGATACATTACTATGACTTGCCAGGTCTGGCCTCCGTGCAAGTATGCGGGAGGCACCTCTGCTGCTAGCTGGTCACTGGCATTCCTGGTAAAAATGCGCATGTCGCACATGCATCTGCCATGTGGCTCTCAGATGTGGGGGTAAATGCTGAAATTCCTTGATCTCCGGAGTCTCAAGTAGGAGCACTCCTGGGCTTGTCGGTCTGCCTCTGCCCTTTTCTTATTACTGACCTTTTGTGTGTAGCTACTGACTTGCACCAAACTCTTGACCTGAAACACTTGATAAAACATCCATATGCCAAAACACAGCTGACGTGTCCCTAGCTGTGGATGCTCTACTGAAGTCAACCAAGTGGGCAGTTGACATGCCCCTAGCTGGAGGTGGGCTGCCAATGTCGACCAAGAGGGCAGCTGACATGCCCCTGGCTGGCGACTGGGCAAACTCTTGTCCTGTGATAATGGTGATGGGGGAAGTAATGCAGATGTAGATGCATGGATTGTGCTTACTTAGTTATGCTGAGCCCTCAACATTAGGAAAGCTTTGGCGCTTATCTGAGCATAAATGGACAGATCTTGTTGTTTGAAGGACTCTATCCATATCCTTAGCAGGCAGGTGGCACTCTAGATGGCGGAGGGGTTGTGCTAAGACAGTGGGTACTGAAATGATGGATAACTGAGTAGTAAGCGTTTAAATGGTGATGAGGCTAGGACTTCACATCAAACTCTCCAGGTCCCACACCTGTTTTTTATATTGTCAACTTTTTTGCTCCCTCATAGGTGTGTGGGTCCACTCTACTCTTGCAAGGGGGGTTAGTCCTTCAATGGCCTGGGTGGCTCAGGCGTGTGCTCCGACTCCTCCCTAGGGTACAGTAGGGGTAAGAGTCGGCCCACACACCTCTCTCTAGGGCTGACTTCTGTTTTCGACTTCTGTCTCCTCATTTTTCTTTTTGTTCCCTCTATGCATTATGATTTTTCTTCTCACTCTCGCTCACACCCTAGCTTTTTGTCTCCCTCTTGGAAGTGTGGGTCCTTAGAGAATTTGAAAACTTCGACTTGCTCTTAATGGGGGGGTGGCTCCCTCACTCGCTAGACGATCCGGATAGAACTCTTCGGGAGGTGAGAACCTTTTCCCGAGGTAGGCTAAGCTTTTTTGATTTCATCATTGAGCCAATGTAGATGGTGCATGCGCATGTATGCTGATGTAAGAATCCGAAATATAAATGCTGAGTGCATACGTTGCATGAACGCAGGAATGCGTGTTATAATTCCTCAGTGTGAGTAGAATGAGATAGAATGAACAAATGTCGGGATGCGGATTGCAAATGCAGAATGTAATTATGACCATGTCGGTGGAACCCTATGCACGACTCTCCTCTATCCGGTGTGCATGGAAGCACACGAGGAGCCCCGATACGGTCACAACGAAAATGTTGAATCCGGAGGAAGAGATATGGCTCGGAAACACCAAAGGAAGACAAAAAAGGATAAGAAAAGGAGTCACCACCTAGTCTTTTAATGGAAAGACGAGGAAAACCAGAAAATGCGAGAAAAATCAAGAAATCAAACAAGATGCAGAATGCATGTGTGATCCATGCCTAATGGATAATGCACAAGTGAATGTGCGCCAAAGAAAGGGTAAGGATTCTGGTTACGCATGGGGAAGGGGTTAGGCACCCCCATGCACCTGAGAAAACTCGGTCTTTCTAGGTTTTCCTACTGTCAAGGGTCTGCTAAATGTATGCTTGCCTATTCTATATGCACATGTATGAAAATGACTGAAAACATGCCAAAACAAAGTAAAGAGTGAAATAAAGGGGAAAAAGTTAATCCGAGGGTCAAATGTAGGCATTGGCAATGCCGCTTTGCTGTACGCCCTCGGGCGATGAGGAAAATTTTGAAAATCGTGAAATTCTTGGAAAGCGTCTCGCGAAATAGCGAAAATTGGGATAAATCTGAGAAAAATCATAAAACGAAAAATAATCCTCATTCCGGGACCATGTCAGCTTTGTAAAGCCTTTCGATGTACGCTCTCGGGTGATGGGAAACCAAAACAAATGAAAACCACCGAAAATCGGGGAAAATCCGGAATACGGGGAGGAAACCAGGTCCGGAAAGAGTTAGAAATGTGTGTACAATGAAAGTAGATAAAAGGCAAGAAAACTTGTGCAAAAAGGTGTGAAAAGATATGTCAAATACAAGTGTGAGTACAAATATGAAAACTTCAGGGGGTTGTGCAAAAAGCCCAAATTCCAGGGAAAACTAAAATTCAGAAGCCTGAATCATCAAAAATACATAGGAAAATACATTCTATGCAATTATGAAGAAATCTGGGGTCAAATGTGCTTCCCTAGTTAAAATGAAGTTTCCTAGGGGCTAAAATGAAATTTTACCATTAAAGCATGTATTTAAATCAATTCAATAGAAAATCAGAGTAAAAATGCAAGAAAATAGACTCAGAAATGATCCAGGAAATTTCAGGGGCAAAATAGTCATTTTATCCCTGAAAATAGGCAAACAGAGTAATTTCTACAAAGTATGGGGGTTAAACTGCAAAATTCACAGTAAACAAGGCATTGAGGATGTTTCTGATGAAGTTCAGGGGGCAAAAATGTAATTTTCACTGAGATTAAAACATTTAGAAGAATTTCAATTAAATATGAGGGTTAAAATGCAATTTACCCAAGAAAACAAGCTTCAGGAAAGTTTTAAAACAAGTTCAGGGAGTTTTATGCAATTTTCACAGCAAAATAAGCTCTCTGGATGCTTTTGGTAAATGACAGGGGCCTAAATGCAATTTACTGAGTGAAAACATGCTTTTGGAAATTTTTAAAACAAATTCAAGGGTTTTATGCAATTAAATCATAAAAATGAACTTTCTGGAAAGTTTCTGCAAAATCCAGGAGTTTAAATGCAATTTTTCCAGCAAAATAAGCTTTCTGGAAACTTTTAAAATAAGCTTAAGGGTTTTTATGCAATTAAACCACAAAAATGAACATTCTAGGAATTTTCTACGAAGTCCAGGGGTTTAAATGCAATTTTTCCAATAAAAACATACTTCTAGAAAAGTTTCAAAGAAATAGAGGGCTAAAGTGCAATTTAACCAACAAAAATGACTTTCCAGAGAGTTTCGGAAGAATGCAGGGGCTTAAATGCAATTTATCCCACAAAAATGAGCATTTTGTAACATTTTAAAGAGTGTAAGGGTTTCAATGCAATTTTTACAGCAAAAAAGAACTTTCAGAAAGATTCCAAGGAAATCTAGGGTCCTATATGCAAATTTCACAATAAAAATGAACTTCCATAAAGAATTTATGAAAGCTCAGGGGCCTCTATGCAATTTGCCTAAAGCAAAAAGCATTTAAAGGAACTAGAGGGCTTTTGTTAAAGTTTTGAACTCAGAAAACATTATTTTAAATGTTCAGGGTAAAAAATGTAATATTTTCTGTTAAAACTTTATTTGAATGATTTTTGAAAAATGATGGAAGGACCAATATGTAATAAAAGGACCTATCTGTAATGCAAAAATGACCTAAATGTAAGAAGAATTTAAACTTTTGAATTTTGTTAAAATAAATGTTTTTTTTTTTTTAAAAGAGATAGCGACGGTGCCGACGACGGAGCTCTGCCGTCGACGCCCTTCAAAAGGGATAATCAGACCTTCCCGGGATCAGACCAGGAAGCAAGAAGAGGAAAAGGGGCTGACATTTGACGTAGCAGATGCGATGCCTGATGGTTGGAACGTCCCTCCGACCTCACTGGCCGTCAAGGTTGCTCCAGCAACATCCCAAAGGTGGCTGGAGGTGTTTGAGGTGGCGACGCTGTGATCGGAGGCTTCTGGAAGATTGAGGAGGTGTCGTAGGTGCTTTCCCCTCATCCAGGAACACGAAGCGAACCTATGTGTGCATCTCGGACATCTGAGCGTTCCGGTGGGCTTGGCTGCGAGAGCTATCCAGTGATCGAGGGGGATTCTTGATGACTCCGGAGGATCGAGCGAGGTCAGAGGGACGCTCCTGTGGGGTTGGATCATCGCGGCGAGGTTCGGAGCGGCGAGTCGACCCAAACAGCAGTGCTTCTTCCCCGACGACAGCAACTGTGGGGTCTCCAACACAGTAGCCCCCCCGGGGCTCGTAGTAGGTCTCCAAAGGCTTTGGAAGCTCGGGGAAGACCGGAGGATCAAAGCTTGGTGTTCAGGGAGGCACGGCGAGGCTGGAGGCGTCTGATCGGGCTCTGCTACCAGTTGTCTTCCACGGCGACGGTGACAGAGCCTGATTCCGGCGGATACTCTCCAGAGCAAACCTCAGCAGTTGGAGCAAGGCCAGGAGTGGGAGAAAAGCAAGAGGAGGCTAGGGGAGAAGGAAACCTAAACTCTAGGGCCACAGAGGAGCCCCGAGCCAGTGCCCCCACCTAGGTCGTCGGAAATCAAGTCCGACGAGCCTTGGGAGCCGCACATAGCCAACGGAGACCTCTGGAACCCCTGGAACTGATTCAGGAAGCAAGGGGGGAGTCCTAGAAGTGCTTTCTAACAGTAATTGAAGACAGGAGAGGGCATACCTGGTCTAGCAGTGATGTGGCTCGTCGGAGACCGCTGGAGCTCGTCGGAGATGACTGAGAACTCAGGCTTCTCCCTTCCACGAGACTTCCCTCTCCTCCAGGGATCTTCTGCTTGCTCCAATTGAAGGTGGAAAGGCCTTTAGAGCTCCCTTCACCTCTCTCTCTCAAAAATTCAAAAAAACCAATTTCTCCCTCCCAAAAGTCCCCTTCCTCCTTGCACAAGGGGGGTATTTATAGGCCAGGTAGGTTGTTAGGGCTGGAGTGGAGGTGGTTAAGTTTGTTGAGAAGTGGTGGGAAGTCTTTAAGTTAGTTTTGAAGTAGTGGGAAGTTGTTAAGTTAGTTTTGAAGTAGTGGGAAGTAGTTAGAAGTTAGTTTAATTAGTTGGAGGTTAGTTAGAGTTAGTTATTTTGAGGTTTGACTTTAGGGTTTGACCTAATTAGGGTTTTGATTTTGTTTTGATTTATGTTTATGGTTTTAATTAAAACTTGACCTAAGTTTAGGACTTGGATTGATGTTTGACCTAAATATAGGGTTTGGATTGATGTTTGACCTAAATCTAGGGTTTTAATGAAATTTGACCTAAATCTAAAGTTTTAATGAAATTTGACCTAAATTTAGGGTTTTGATTAAATTTGACCTAAATCTAGGGTTTTAATTAATGTTTGATCCAAGTTTAGGGTTTTGAAGTTAATTCACGTCTTAACCTAGGGTTTAATGTCTGAATTGGGTTTTAAACCAAGTTCTAGGGTTTCTCTAGGGTTTCTATGGTTTTCCTAGGGTTTTTAGGGTTTTCTAGGGTTTTGTTTGGTTTTCTAGAGTTTTTCTAGGGCATTACAGTTTTCCTAGGGTTTCTAGGGTTTCGCTAGGTTTTCTAAAGTTTTTCTAGGGTTTTAGGTTTTTTTTCTCTTTGGTTTGATCCTGATACGGTCATGGCGAAGATGGTGAATCCGAGGAAGATGACTAGACTCGGAAACACCAAGGAAAGATAAGAAAAGGATAAGGAAAGGAGTCGCCACCTAATCTTTTAATGGAAAGACGAAAAAAACCAAACACAAAGGAAAACCAAAAAGAAATCAAAGTGAAGAAAACATGTATGCTTCATATCTAATGGATGTAGTGCACAAATCAATGCTGGCCAGAGAAAGGGTAAGGATTCTTGTTACACATAGGAAAGGGGTTAGGCACCCCCATGCGCCTGAAGAACTCGGTCTTTCTAGGTTTCTTACTTACTAATGGTCTATTGTGTATATGCTTGCCTATTCTGAATGCACATACTTAAGATGACTGCGAAAACATGCCAAATCAAAGAGAAGAAATGAGTAAAATGAAAAATGATAATCTGAAGGACAATGTAGGCATTGAAAATGCCGTTTTACTATATACTCATGGGCAACGAGGAAAATTGTGAAAATCGAGAATACTCGGAAAGCATCACGTAAATCAGCAGAAACTTGAAGAAATCTGAGAAAATAAAATTAGAGAAAATAGTCCTCATTTGGATCAATGTCGGCATTGTCAAGCCTATTAATGTACGCTCTCGGGCGATGAAAAGCCAAATCAAATCAAAATCGCAAAAGTCGGAAGAAATCCAGGAAACAATGGGAAAATCAAGCTTGAAATGAGATAGAAATGCGTGCACGATGTAAGGAAGAAGGCACGAGAAAATATGCATGAAAAATAGCAACAAAATGTACAAAATGCATGTGTGAGTGTAAAAATGCAAATTCTAGGGGCTTTTGTGCAAAATTCCCAAATTCTGAGTGAAAACTAAAATTCTGAGGCTAAATCATCAAAAATACATAGGAAAACACATTTTATGTAATTTTGAAGAAATCTCAGGTCAAATGTGCAAAACTATGCATTTTTGGTCAAATTCAAAATTCCTAGGGTTCAATATGCAATTTTGTCAGTAAAACATGTATTGAATGCAATTCTATAGAAATTCAGGGTTAAATGAGTAAGAAAAAGAGTTTATGTTTGAAAACAGAAAGTTTCAGGGACTGACATGCAAATTTATCATAGAAAACATGTATTCAATGAGAAATCAGTAAAATTCAGGGACTAAAACACAATTTTGAACACATATGAGTATATGTTTAAATTCCCAGGGTTTAATTTGTAATTATGCCAGAAAATTATGCATTTATAACAATTTTAGTAAAGCTCAGGGTTTTAAATGCAAAAATACTAGACTTAAATGCATGAAAAGAAGCTCAGAGGGTTTATACCAAATTTTAAAGCATGGACGATATTAATAAAAATGTACAGGGGGCACATTGCAATATTTCAAAACAAATATTATTAAAACGATTAACAAATCTATACAGGGGCCTAAATGTAAGAAAAAGGACCTATTTGTAAGAAAAGAGGGACCTCAGTGCAATAAAAGAAAAGCTCAGAAGTTTATTAAAAGAAAATTTTATTTTTTATTTTTTTTTAAAAACATGCGACGGTCGCTGGCGACGGAGTCCCACCGTCGACGACTGTTTGGGATGCCCTTCCGGGGCATCCCGATGCCTGATCAAGCATCAGGCTCCACTAGGAGCAAGAGAAGAAGAAGGGGATGGGATCCAATGGTTTGGATCCGATGCTCGACGACTGGAGTTGGCCTCCCACCTCCCTCATCATCGACGCAACTCCGGCAACGGCGTTGAGGAAGAAGGTGGTTCCAAAGGCTGCAACGCGATGGTCTTGCGCTCTAGGAAGCTTGGCGGCGCAGTGAGGAAGAATTTCCATCATCCAGCAATAAGAATGGGGCCTCTTTTCTTCCGCCCGATCGAGTCTCATCGATGCTAGAGCGACAGTGGTTGTAACGGGCGTTGGGGCCTAATTCACGATGCTATTGCCTCAGGAGTGTTGGTGGAGTGCCAGAGGTCATTTCCTGGGGGTCAGAGCGACGTTGTGATGAATGGAGCATCCTGTCGCGTTTCACTGTGCATCGTCTTCCCCAGCGACAGTAATGGAATTGCGTCGAAGGTGTGTGGCTTCTTGAGGCTAGACGGAGGCTCGAAATAGCGTGCCAAGGATCGGAGAAGCAAAAGGAAGACTAAGGAGAGAGGATCAAGCACCTTGGGGCACGAATCGATCATTGGATTCGTGGCCCCACCTAGGTTGCCAAAAAAATGACTCTGGTGACCCTTGGAACCTTGATTCTAGCCAGGGAAAGCCTCTAGCACTACTGGGGAGGAAGGAGGAGAACCTAGGGAACCAAAATTGAGAAGAAATGAGCTCTGATTGAAGCTCGCTGGAGATCATCGGAGATGGCCTGGGGCTTCAATTTTCCTTTTCTCCGAGCTTCCTCTTTGCTCCTAGACCTCTCTGGTTGCTTTAGTTGTAAGAAAATAGCTTGAGGGCTCTCCTCTCAAAATTTCAACAACCTTTTCTCTATTGCAAATGGGGAGTATTTATAGGCTTGCAATGGCTATGGTTGTTAGAGTCAGTTGTTATGGTTAGTTAGAGGCTGTTGGAAGTTGTTACAAGTTGTTATAATGAAGGTGGGAAGTAGTTAGGGTTTGTTTAGGTGGTTAGAGGTTGTTATAGGTGGTTATGATGAAGGTAGGATGTAGTTAGGGTTTGTTTATATGGTTAAAGGTTGTTATAGGTGGTTATGATGAAGGTGGGAAGTGGTTAGGTTGTTAGGGTTTGAAATTAGGGTTTAGGTTTGACTTAGGGTTTAGGGTTTGACTTAAGGTTTGATCTAGGATTTAGGGTTTTTTAGGATTTGGATTAGGGTTTAATCTATGGTTTAGAGTTTAGGATTTTGGATTAGGGTTTAACCTAGGATTTAGGGTTTGGATTAGGGTTTAACCTAGGGTTTAGGATTTTTTAGAGTTTGGATTAGGGTTTAATCTCGGGTTTGGGGTTTGGTTTATGGTTTAGAGTTTGGTTTGGGATTTTGAGCTAGGTTTTTGAATTTTGAATTTTGATTTTGATTTAGGTTATTTTTAGGGTTTTGGGCCCCACTGCAAGCATATGGGCTGTCTACACAAGGGAGAGGACTTTGCGCAGCGTCGGGAGCCAGTCACTGGTAGTACTTCTTCAAGTAGCATGTATTGACTGGCTCAGACTGCTCAATGTGGTCAATGTCTTCCAGGATCACAACTCCTCCAAAGAAAACCTGCTTAACAACGAAGGGTCCTCGCCAATTGGGTCGGAACTTTCCACAGGCATCGAGCAGATAGATTGCTCGCGGAACCAAATCTCTGGGCACTAGGCTTCTAGGTCGCACCTTCTTTTGATAAGACTTGGCCATGCGTTTCAGGTAGCACTGAGCGTGATGCAAAGCCTGCATTCTATGCTCGATTATAAGGTTTAGCTGTATGTATTGATCTTTGACCCTTTCCACCTCCTTTAGTTCTGCTTCCCTCAGGATTCTGAGTGACAAAATCTTTACATTATTAGGAAGGATTGCCTGCATGCCATAAACCAAAGAGTTTGGGGTTGCCCTTGTAAAAGTTCGAACGGATGTCCTGTAGGCCCACAACGCGTAGGGGAGCTGGTCAAGTCAATCCCGATAAGTATCAACCATCTTCTTCAAGATCTTTGTGAGGTTCTTGTTAGCTAATTCCACAACGCCATTCATCTGTGGGTGGTACGGGAAGGATCTGTGATGCTTGATGTGGAGGCTCTGTAAGAAATCTTCCATCCTCTTGGCTACGAAGTTCTTTCCATTGTCGGAGATGAGGGCGTGAGGAACCCCGTACCGGGCTATAATGTTGTTCTGGATGAATTTCTCTATAGCCACAGCGGTGACTGCCTTGTAGGAAGCTGCTTCTACCTATTTGGTAAAGTAGTCAATTGCTACCAAGATGAAGCGATGTCCATTGGAGGCCACCGGGTGAATGACTCTGATGACGTCAATACCCCATGTTGAGAAGGGCCAAGGTGCAGACATATTATGCAACTGATGAGGGAGAGCATGGATCAGGTTGTCGTGGACCTGGCAGTTGTGGCATCTTCGGATGAATCGACAGCAGTCTGCCTCCAGGGTCGACCAGTAGTAACCTTGCAACATGATCTTCTTGGCCAACAAGATCCAATTCATGTGTGGGCCGCAAACTTTGGCATGGATCTACAGCATCAAGGTATCAGCCTCCTTTTGGTCTACGCACCTCAACAACATCTGGTTGTAGGACCTCTTGTACAAATGGCCACCCCTAAGGACATACTTTGACGCAAGTTGTTGCATGGTCTTCCTTTCAGTGGCAAGGATATTAGGCAAGAGGTTTCCGATTTGTAAGAAAACCTTGATGTCGTTGTACCAGGGAAGCTCTTTGAGTGGATCGACTTCTTCAATACTCATGCAGTACACAGGGTAACCCACTCAGGTCATCGATATGTCAACTACGCGATCGTCTGGTATGGACAACCACAATACCACAGTTGCCAACGCGTCTGCATATGCGTTCCTGGCTCTGGTCACGAAGGAGAAGGAAATGTCCTCGAATTTTGCCATGAGTTTTAGGAGATATGAGTGGTATGGCACCAGTTTCGGGTCTTTTGTCTTCCAACTCCCGTTCACCTAGGATATGATCAGTAAGGCGTCACCGTGGACTTGCAGGTTCCGTACATTGTGCTCTAATGCAGCCTGCAGACCAAGGATGCATGCTTCGTATTCCGCCTCATTGTTGATGCACTGGAATGATGGTTTCTTGGAGAACGGGATGAGCTGTCCTTGGGGCATTGCTAGCACTGCCCTGATACCCTAGCCTTTCTTGTTTACTGCCCCGTCAAAGTAGAGACGCCACCACTTCCGATCTTCCGACTCCTTGAGTCCCAAATTTTCCATGGCGAATAATATGTCTTTGTCGGGAAACTGGGTCTGCAAGGACTGATACTCCGGCAAAGGCAAGTCAGCCAGATGATCTGCTAAGGCTTGTTCCTTCACTGATTTTTACATCACGAAGGTGATATCATATTGGAATAATGAAACTTGCCACTTGATGCATCTGCCCACCAGTGCCAGTTTCTGGAACAAGTACTTCATTGGATCGTACCGGCACAACAGCAAAACAAGATACACCATCATGTAGTATCACAAGCGTTGGGTGGCCCAGACTAAGGACAAGCAAACCTTTTCGATGGTGGTATACCTGACTTCACAATCATTGAACTTCTTGCTCAGATAGTACACTGCACTTTCTTTACGACCTGTCTCATCATGCTGGCCCAATACGGCACCCATAAAGTGCTATGTAATTGACAAATAGAGGAGAAGTGGCTGTCCCAACGTTGGAGGAACTAGGATTGGTGGCCTGGCTAGCAACTGTTTGACCTTATCGAAGGCGGCTTGGCATTCCACACTTTAGGTGATCTGAGCATTCTTCTTCAAGAGCTTGAAGATTGGCTCACACATGGGAGTGAGCTGGGCGATGAAGCGGCTGATGTACTGTAGGCGCCCCAGCAAACCTTGGACCTCTTTTCTTGTGGCTGGAGGGGGCATCTCGATGATGGCTCTGGCTTTATTTGGGTCGACCTCAATTCCCCTTTGGCTGACTATATTGTAGGATACTAATGCTTCTCTAGAGGGGGGGTGAATAGAGAATTTCGGGTTTTAATTTTCTCTTTGAGATTTATTATGCAATCTGAATATTCTTAAGGATTTAACACACAAGCATTCAATCACAAAGACACCAAGA
>JAMKQA010052170.1:0-12838 GCA_024699735.1 Posidonia australis
TTATACATAAAAATAAATAAATAAGTCCATCCTTTCACATGCTTACTAGGATCAACATCTCAAATGGATGCAAAACAAGTTCCTATTGGCACTTCCCCCCAAAAAAAGTTCCTATTGGCACGCCTCTTTTATCACCAAGTTTTATCAGATGTGGTGCATGTTTAATATCTAATCTTGTTAGCTAGGTGCCACTATTGGAGTACCGGACAACCAATCAAATGAATAATTTCATATGCATTCAATTATTATCTAAATAAATAAATGCAAAACAAGTTCCTATTGGCACTTTCCTCAAAACAAGAGTTCCTATTGGATATCTCTTTTATCACCAAGTTTTATAAGATATGGTGCGTGCTTAATATCTAATCTCGATAGCTTCGTGCCACTATTGGGATTCATGGACAGCAACAACAATGGCTCATTGTCACAATGACTGGGAGAACTTTAAACTCGCCACAGGTCCCAGGTTCGAATCCTAAGGCATGCATAAAAATTCACCTAAACCGATAACAAAAAAAAACAACTTGGCAAAAAAAGCTATTTCTTTTAAAGGAAAGAATGCCACAAGGAATAAAATAACAAGCATACCCAATCAGTGCAATATACTGATGCAAACACATGCTGGTAAAACTTGCCTACATAATAGAGAGCACAACAGCAAACTCATAATCATAGAGAACATGCAACAACGGCTCAGATCCCACTACCCCTAGTTTAAGATCAGAGGTTCAGATACCAGTCGTGTAATGATGTGGCAAAGATAGGAAATTTACCAAACTTTCACTTCATAAGGCTGCCTTGGGGTTTCCCACCCTTGACCTTCAGTTATCATCTGCAAATAAATAGAAGAAGGATTTGTCCAAAGTCCAAACAGCACCATAAGGAGAAAATGATTTGAGGCAGTTTTGGCTGTCTTAAGGATACAAACAAATATAATCAGCATACCTTCTTCCCCACCCCCAAATCCTCACTGATGACCTGGCAACATAATGAAGTGAAGAATTGTTATATATAAGATACTAACATACTACTTCAGGAAGGAACTCAATGTTCATGTAAGTGTAAAATTTAAGGAAGATCTTCATTAACTGAATTAAAATTTTCTTCAATTTTGAAATTCATAACCATGCTGCACAAAAGTTTTTGTTGTTGAGTATAAGGGTGTAAATGGTCCGTGTGATTCATCAAAAGTGAGTGAAAATTCAAGTTTGTACATGTAGACACCTCGATTTTGAGTTGGTTCATAGATAAACTCTCTAGATGTTGCTTTAGATATGGGAAGCTCAACCACTTTTTGAATCCTATTTGACACTTTTAACTAGTCAGAGATCATCGCACAAACTGACCACAAGCTCATAGCAAGCCCATGGCCCAATTGACAATTCAGATAGCTAGAGAGAGCACCAATGTGGAGCACTTGACTGGAGCACTTCACTGGAACACCAAGCAAGAGCACTATAGTGGCACACCTAACTGGAGCACCAAGGCGGTGCACCTATCTAGAGTACCACCCTAGCACACCAAGCTGGCGCACAACCACTTTTCAAGGTGCTGACTGCTGGTTTTCCATCTCCCATACTTGTAACCCTCACCAACGGATATTCCCTGCGAATCTACGCCAGACTCTTCATTTGCGAGGCTGTCTGCATCCCATGGGAGTTACTCTTGTGGAACTCTATAAAAGGACCTCCATTGGCAACCATTTAGCACACTTGGTTAATCCTGATCAAGCTATCCACTTACTCCAGCAAGTCTCTCTCATTTTCTTGAGAATATCCTGACCTTCTAGAGCATCTCCAGCCCCTCCAAAGCAACAAGGAAGTATTATCTTGAGTTTTCTAAGAATGAACACCTTGGGTAAGGTAAGTTCATCTCCCTTCTTTTACTTTTAATCCTAGTTCTTGTACTGAATAAAGCATGTCATGAACTTCATAGATAATCTGATTTTATGCTGCAAACTTGTCTTTCATCTCTGTTTCTTTCACATAGAGAATCATGATTCATGCACTCATATGCTAGGAAATCAGCAGCCAATATGTCTTCTATGTGTTTACCATTTGCATGAGATTATTGACCTTATTAATTCATACATATTCTTTAGGATCCCAAGCATGTATGCAGTCATCAACCTATGATTTGGCATGATTTGAAACTAGTGATAAAAGACTTTCATTTGTTTGTGTCTCATCATGTTTTAGTCTCTTATCATCTGTATAACTGATCTAGGTTAAGAAAAAAATCATTGATCTCTAAAATCTGGATCAAATTCTGAATGAGACTGTAGTCTGATTCAGGGTTTCTGGGGAGAACCACTCTGGTGCACCAAAGTGGTGCACTAAAGTGGTGCACCTTACCAGAGCACCATTCTAGTGCACCAGTCTGGTCAAAGAGTAAATCACCCTGTTTGCATCATAATTTGCATGGTTTCCCGGATGTTTTTGACTCTGATTTTCCTAGTGTTGATTCTCTGATATTATATGTCTTTGCATGCATGTTTTTAGCTTAAGATGATACTGTTTTTAAGACTTTTGTACTTTGCATATTTGACTCATTGCTGAAATCTGGTAGGCTGATTGCCCCATGGACTCCTATATGGAGATTCTTATGCATCAGTCCATGATCCAAATAGTATGGCTGATTCTTGTGGTCTTTATTTAACATAAAAAGAGTGTGATCTTGTGTGAGACATATCGCCTTTGAGCACATGATCCATATTATCTTTTCATGCTTGGATTTTCATTGATATTTAAGTTGCATTTTTGAGTTTGCAAGGACTTTGCATTGTATGATATTCTGGAATCCATCATATTACATGATATTGCACTGTATGACATTCTGTTTTTTTCCTGGCACATTTTCCTGCACCAAGTAGAGCACATAAGTGACGCACCAGACTGGCGCACCACACAGGCGCGCTAGCCTATTTTCCAATGGCACACAGCAGCATTTCGCATGGTTTTTAGCATGTTTTCCCGTATGGAGTTGCTTTTGGTTTTCTCTGCTTGTCTTCCTCGATATATCAAGAAGACCCTATTCTTTTTTTAGCCCTTTCCATGCATGGTAGATCATGTTTTGCATATAGCAAAGCAAGGATGAAAATCACTCGAAATTATTGGATCTTTGATCTTATTTATGTAATATCCTTGCATCAATGCTTGACCCGCGATACGAGTGATCCTTCTAAGTATTAAGACACACCCTACAACCCATACACCCCTGTTTAGTATTAAGTCACAGCCCTAGGTTCAAGCCGTCTAGAAACCTCTGTGTACGCTCCTCTTCAGACTCATAAGTAGGAGCAAAACGTTCCAACTGAGCAAACTCAGTCTCATACTCGAGCACCGAGATCGTGCCCTACTCCAAACTTTGAAAATATCAGCGAAGCTGCTCCTTCACATGAGCGCGAAAATACTTGTCATAGAAGGCCATCTTGAAATCCTTCCACTAGATGTTAACAATGACTGAGTCTAGGAACTTCAGCCGCCTCACAGACTTCCACCACCTATCTACCTCGCCATCCAGTAGCTAAGTCGCCAGACGCACTCAATGCTCCTCTAGGCACACCATGCTCTCCAGCATATTCACCACCTTCTCTAGCCAAGCCTCGCGCTCCTTAGCACTGACTTTTCCCTTGAACGATGGCGGACGAAGCTTCGTGAACTGGTTCAAGCACGGGTCGCTCGACGGCTCACTGGCACTACTCTTGCTGAACGCATGAGAGATCCCATGTGCCAAACTCCTCAGTTTCGCACGAACCACCTTCCATCCACCTACGTCCTCTAGGGACTTGGCCTCCTCGATAGGGGCCTTGCCCTTATGACCACGAGGAGGCATCCTGCATGGAGAAAGGCAAAATATCTGCACCACAGACAAAACAAAAACCGGAAAACCATGAAGAAAACCAGATGCAGACTTTACCATGCATACAAAACCTATGGAGTATTTAAACCGGACACCCTAGGTATAGCACAAGCCTAGTGTGACCTAGTGAACCTGGAGTTTTGATACCAGATCACGCCCCAAATTTTCCTGATCTGTCATGCCCCAAATTTCCCATAATAATTTAAAATAAATTAAATTACAAGAAATTAAAAGCTAAAACAGAAAATATCAACTACTAGGAACCTGTGTGTGTAGCTATGAGACTCCGATCTATATGCATTATGCTAAACCTTCTGTGTGCCTGCACCTGCAACTCAAAAACACGAGGAAAACACATGAGTGACAGAAGTCACCCAACACGCACCTCACGAAAAACGACAGGAAAACAAAACCATAATTAATTTTCTTTTAAATTCTTTTCGCAAACCATTTTCTCTAAAAGCCCACATACTAAGCCCACACCGGCCAAAACCACAACCGGGGCTCTACTAGCCCAAAACCACAAGCAAAGGCCCTCAATGGCCAAAACCACACACAGTGAGTTAGGAAGCCTGGCACTAGGGAACCAAACTCTGGCCACAAACAGTCTACTGAAGAGCCATCGAAGAGCCACCAACGGCGTCTACACTGCCACGGTGAAGCCACCCTATGTAGGAGCGATCACCGTCCCACGATTCCACTACCTGGAGAACCCTCACAAAGCCAACCCCTCCTTGGAAAGGTTGTCTTGTCTCTCAAGACACTACTAGCTACGGGGCACGTCTCCCACCCGCTTTGGCCACCACAAGATACGCCTCCTCATGGCATCCTCTACACACGGTGCTCAGGAGGGAGTGTCATATCTCCACACCCGATGACACCCGAGTCTCAGTGCTCACAGCGACAGTAGGAGTTTCATACCTCCCCGTCATGTCACAAGACACCTCAACCCACGGACCACAACCCTAGCCTTGAGACGATAGTCAAGGAGTCTCATACCTCCAGGACCCGACATCTCTCAGTCTCATGTATCTCGGCCCCCAACCTCAACCAGAGAGATGCGCCCGACCACCCGAGAATGTCGTCACATTCCCTGGTCCCAACGACATAGTCCCACAGTGTCTTGACCTGCACACAGAAAACTAGGAAAATCCATTTTCTAAAACTAATCATCCGTCCCTTTGAAATCATTTTCAAAACTATTTTATCTTTAGAAATTCTTTCCAAAACCTCAGTAAAATGGCACATCAGATGTCCCATGAGACCACCACTAACGGCCCACAATCCCATCTCAAAGGAACAATACAAATCAATATGGAAAACTTTCAAAATCAGATTTTTATAAAAATCTCTAGGCCCTGATTCGACATGCCAAAAAATAGGTTTGATATGTCGAAAACCCTTGGTTCGGTAGACCGATCTAGATCAGTCAACCGAATCAGATCAACAGTCAACACTCAGGCCAAAATCGGTATACCGAAAATGGATCAGTCGACTCAAATCCATTGATTCGGTCAACCGTCCAAAATCAGAAGAACGAATTTCAACCAGAGGACCAAAACTAACAAGAAAATGGCATATCGAAATTTTTCGATATGCCGTCTTTTGTGAAACCAAAAGACGGCCCGAAGCTACACATTTCAAAATCGCCCATGGTGGGACCTCTGATTGGACCCCCCAAAAAAAGCACCAAAAATCTCACATAAAACATAAGACGTAGACCCTCGAGTCTGCTCCAAATCCTAACAAACAAAACCAAAATCCATTCACCATGCATCAAGATATAAATTCGCAAATGCAGAAGGGTCAAAATGACCCAAACTACAACCATCGTCATAAATATCCATAAAAACCACAATAAATTCTCATAAATTCACAATAAATTTTAGGAATATAAATTTACCTAGATTCCATGCAATCCTATCAATTTCTACCATTTTCATGCTTTCTACTCATTAAATTGGAGTGCGTAACTGAAAAATGCTCTTCGACGATTCTCTGGCCAACTTCGGCGACACCACGCTTCCACGACCACTCCACTACCCCAAGGATGCCATTCTGGAGTTCTACGCACTGCCATACACCACCGCACGCCTTCACCGACCCTTGAGCACACCGAACAAGGAGGAAGATGCGGGGAGGAAAGAAACAGGGGAGGGAGAGTGAGAGAGACAGGAAGGAAGGAAGAGTGCATTGCTACATGGGGAGTGTGCCTTGGCTTATAAAGCCACACAGGGTGGAAGGTAAGCACGCATGCATACGAAACCGCCCACACCTGCACAAAGCACAATGCCAACCACGCACAAGGACATGCAAACAGAAGCTAGCCCACGAGGCCCAAGCCTAAAAGCACAAAACTATACAAACGGGCTTTGGAACAGTAACACCTGTCTAGGACTAAATTCATTAAAATGTAAATAATTACAAAATGAATTTACGGGTGTTACAACCTACATCTGACACTCCAAAAGTCCAGATTAGATATCTGACCTAAAATGCTACTTAAAATCTAGGTTGTTACATCCTCCCTCTCCTCTAGCTCTCTCTCACAACCCCATTCTCCCACCCTTCTAACGGTGAGTGTTGAGGCAACTCCTGCTACAAGAGTTGCTGACTGCTCTCATACTAGAGATGCACATCCTGAGAAAAGACTTTGAATCATCCTCATACTACTTCATTATAAGACACCCCCCCGGCTCCTTGGTGGGTACTTGACTATTGGCATTGTGGATGAAGCCAATGTAGCAGTGAAATAGCTAGAAGAACTAATATGGACCCTTCCTACATTTCACTCAATACTAGCCTTCACAATTCCACCAACTCTTGTGGTGTGGATTTAGTGATGTTTGAGCCCTTTTCAACAACTCCCCATTTGGATGGGCTATCTAAAACCCTTGCTATTGGTGAAACAACTCAAAACTCAACACGCTATGACTCTAACCCGAAGCTTGAGGATGATACTTGCTCCTACACCATGGAGCTTCACTCTGTCGAAGATAAGGGTAGGCTACCCTCTACTTCTAGAATCTCTTGATACTTCCACTATCTCTGTCAAGATTAATGCCTTGGCAATTGGACGTCGAGTATAGGAATGTATACTTTTGTGAAAAGCAATAGGAATGTCCAAATCAATTGGAAGCAAGGGTAGCAAACTTCCATCCCAGTGCTACTTAGTAGTAGTTGGTTGAGTTTCAGGAGTGGATGGATGTCTTCTAGAATTCTCCTACAAAGGAGGAGGGGCACATGATGTAGGCTCAGACAATATGACTTGGTCAGGTAGCACTAGAATAGGAACACCTGATGATGAGCTGGATTCAACAAAAAATTTTTGCTACTCAAAAAATGTGACATCATTAGAAACAAAAAAATTTCTTAGAGATGGGATTAAAGCAATGATACCCCTTTTGAGTCCAAGAGTATCATAGAAAGACACATTTTACTACCCAAGGAGATAACTTGTCAAGTTCCACTTGATGAATATGCACATAACAAGTACACTCAAAGACACAAGGAGTGACAAGAAATAAAGCTTTATCTATAAAGACCACTTGTAAAGGAATAGCTCCCTCAAGAACAGAGGATGGCATCTTATTGATAAGAAAACAAGTAGTCAAAACAGCATTACCTGAAAAAGTTTTAGGAACATTCATTTGGAACAACAAGGATCGAGCAACATCTAATAGATGCCTATTTTTCCTTCTAGCCATGCCATTTCATTGTAGAGTGTATGCACAAGAATCACACAATTCCCTAGGCAAATCACAGGTAGAGTGATACACCCTATCCATACCCAACGACCCACCTTCTTTAGCTAAAAAATAAGCTACCGAATTGCATTCCTTATAACAATGTGAAAAGGATATGTTGGCAAAAGAAGCATGCCTTCGCATCTTTCTACACCACTTCCTGCACTTCCATTAGATGGCACTCTTCCTAGTCAACATACGAATGACATTCTCTGAATCAGATTCAAAAAAGGATAAAGAGATATCTGCATCCTCACATAGCATTAGGAGAACCTAGATAGCCCGCATTTCTACTTCATTATTCGTAATATCTCCATAGAAATGAGAAAAAGCCACAATAACAATGCCATCACTGTTATGCACAAGACCACACCCTCCAAAAGACAAGCAAGCATAGGCGCCATCAACGTTAACTTTCAACCCAAACTGAGGAGAGATCCACTTCAACACCATGTAGCATTTGTCAACAAATTTGGGAACTTGAAACCCAAAATTAGAAAGAGCATTGGCATCTAGTCCCAAGAAGTTGTACTTTTTATCCTGCAAGAGGACATTACAATCAGAAATAATATTAGATAAAACTAGCATATGTGAGTGCACCTTAGTAGAGAATCTTCTTGAACACCTCTCACTTCAAATATGCCAACAAATTAGTTCAGCAACTATCCCAAGCAACATTTTACGAAAAGAAACTAACCTTGCACTCGAAAACCATGCAACAATAGTACAAAACACATCAGCAAAAATAGGAGCCTGCAAGAAATCCCCAAAATGCCTCCAAAGGAAGGATGCCAAGTCACCTTGATCAAACAAATGTTCCAACGTTTCAATCTATGCACTCTTACAACAAGTACACTTTGTTGCAAATGGAAGACCTCTTCACTACACATTGTTATCCATAGACACCCCATTCCATCCTATATGCCAAAGCAATAAAGAAACCTTTGAGGTCAAACATGAGAACCATATCAACTGAGAATGCAATGACTTTTACAACTCATATGTAATTTAGACGATGTGCTTTTAATAGAGAAATCCCCATTGACAAAAGGAAGCCAAATCAATCTATCATCACTCCCATCCGGGTCGAGTTAGAGGTTTTGAAGATCCCTCCACATTAAAATAGATCCTGGTGATGGAACACATCATTGATAGGAGTATGCAAATCCATTCTACTAGCAACATGAAAATTATCTAGTAAAATACCATCCACCCACCATTTAACCCACAAAAACAATCTATTCCCTTTATCAATCAACCATTGAGAGTTAGCAATCACCCATGGTAAAATCTCTTGAAGTTTCTTCCACTACAAAGTTGCATAGGAATGCTTTGTGAGCCATCCCCCTAATGCCATTTTACATTTTGTAGAAATTAATTTACTCCAAAGAGATTCCTTGAGAAGAAGTTTCCAACAACTCTTGATATTGAAGAGAATATGAATGTCCTACAACTTACGTATGCCTAGACCCATACCATAGAGAGGGGAAGTGCACATACTCCATCTGACCCAATGTGCCTTTCTTTTCCCATCATGATATTGTAGACACCCCGATTTTGAGGCGGCTCATAGGTGAATTCTCCTGAAGATGTTGCTTTGGATGTGGCAAGCTTAACCACTTTTGAACCCTATTTGACATTTTAATTAGCCTGAAATCATCGCACAAACCGACCACAAGCCTATGGTCCAGCATTTAGGTGGGAGCACCAAAGTGGAGCACTAAAGTGGAGCATTAAGCTAGCACACCAAGATGACGCACCAAGCTGGCGCACCAACATGGCGCACAAAGCTGGTGCACTCATCTGGAGCACCATGCTGGCGCACAACCACTTCTCAGGCTGCTGGCTATTGGCTTTCCATCTTCTGTGCTTGTAACCTTCACTTGTGAATATTCTTCACGAATCTACGCAAGGCTGTTGAGTTTCGAGGCCTTTTGCATCCCAAGGAGTTACCCTTTCATTCATTTTAAAAGGCCCTCCTTAAACTTTCCTCTCTCTTAGAAAGTCACCCACTCCTAGCAACCTGCACCCCAACTTCTAGAGCACACTCTCGCATCCCTGAGCACTCCCAACTGAGTCCAAAGCAACAAGGAAAAGATACCTTGAGCCATACAAGAAGGAGACACCCTAGGCAAGGTAAGGTCCTTTACCCATCTCTCCACAAAGGTTTTACATAACATTCTGGATAAAACCCTGCAACTAAACTAATATATTGTCTACATAGATGTTCTTTCGTGCCTTCCTGTGTTATTTTGGATATTCATGATGCTCCCTTATATGTTCATTGCTTCTTTGTCATGATAATTTTGCACTGTGTGATCTTCATGTTAACAATGAATCATAGTCTTATGTAACCACATGCTATGGAACATGAACTGTAATGCATCCTCTTTACAAGTTTTATCATTTCCGCATGATCCCTAAGTCAACTAAATCACTGCATGAATCATAAAACCCATCAACAGTAACTGCAGTCTTTGTAATCCATGAACATGCATGGCTTGAGGAGTGAGTGATAAGAGGGTTTTTATGCTTATTTATTTAACATGATTAAGTTCTTTGGCATCTAGGTTAATGATTTGAGTAGTCAATAACCTAATTAGTTGCATACATCTGGTCCAGACTTTGAGATCAGACTGCAGTCTGAAATAGAGTATCTGGAGTGCACCAACCTGGCGCACCAGATTGGCGCACCTAGCTGGTGCACTAGCCTGGTCACAGGGTGCAAGCAGCCAACTTTGCATCATGATCTGCATGCTATTCCGATTGTCTTGGACTTTGACTTTTCTGATGTTTGTTCTTTGATATATCATGATTATTTATGCATAATTTCAACATATAATAGCACTGTTTGTTTTAGTTTTGCATGCCAGTGGGGTCTGGTGAACTGGTTGCCCCATGGACTCTTGTTTGGAGAGTTCTTATGCAATAGTCCATGATCCAGAACCGGGTAGCATGGCTAAAACCCATTAGCTTTATTTAGTGTAGGAGTTGTGTGGTCTTGTGTGAGGCATATTGCCCTTGAGCACAAGACCCATATCATGTTTTCTTGGGTTTCCTCTTTCCTTTATAACCTTGTGGAAGAGGGGAAAACTCACTCACATGTGATCAAGTGTTTTAGATGTCCATGATGCATTTTCAGATGCTTTTATGCATGTTTGCAATATTTTATATCGCATGGCACATTAGTCAAGCTTATTGTCTGATCTGCATTTTCATAGGTGCACATAGGTGGCGCACAACATTGGCGCACATAGGTGGCGCACTAGACTGGCGCACTAGTCTGGCGCACCAAACAGGCGCACCTGCCTGTTTTCACTGCACACGGTAGCTTTTTGACATGGTATTTAGCATGATTCCCAGTTTGCTTTGCCTTTGGTTTTCTTTAGGTGTCTTCCTGGATATATCAGGATGACTCCAGTCTGTTTTCATCCACAGTTGTGCATGGTAGCATAGGTTTTGCATATAGCAAAGCGAGGACGTTAGCCACCCGATATTGTTGGATTCATGGTTATATCCGTGCAAAATCTTTGCACTGGTGTTTGATCCACCACTCGAGTGACCTTTTAGAGCATTAGTACATACCCTACAGTCCCTCTACCCATTTTAGCATAAGGCACCACTTGCATGTAGCATTTCATGGCATATCGCCCTTAGGCGTACAAAAACAGACTGAAAAGCCAACATTTCATATAAGTAAACGAAAACCCATGAAAGATCGATTTTTCGGGCGCACAGGGGTGTCTAATACCTTCCCCATGCTTAATAGGGATCCTTGCCCATTTTCTGGTTCATGATTGACCTTTCCTTTTCCATTGGTTTTTATTGCATAGTTTTAATGTTTTAAAACAATTTTCCTCGTCTCCCGTTTTTAAATAGACTAGGTGGCGACTCCTACATTTTTGTCATTATTTTTATTATTTTGACATGACTTCACTGGTCCTCGTACATTTTCCCTTTCGCACCACGCTCAAGGTTGTCGTCGGTATGGTTACAGGAATTAGCGACTCCACTGGGGATAACCAGATCTCGGCTTTTGTTTTGGGTTTTTCGTTTACTTTGGCTTTTCTCCTTGTTTGCATGCTCCCCATGCTTTGCTTTGGTTGTCTCTTTGTATTATAAGTTGTGTCTTCCTTACATGCATGCCTTTTGTATAATGGATGTTTTCTTTTTTACAAATTTACTATGCCACCACTGTTGCACATAATATGCGCATGCTTTTTGTATGTTGATTGATGATTGCTTTGGATGTTTTCTTCCCTTCTTACATATGCCATGTTGAGGAGATTAGAGACTTGTTTTCCTCCCCCTTTGGGTTAATGAAAATTTAAAAACCAATATTAATAAATAGGACACAAACTAGTGACGAATTGCAAACTTTCTCCCATGGTTTAATAAATTTGCAAGTAAAAGACTTAAAGCATATTTTGCATTCATCATATAGGGCATGCATCTTCTCATCTCTTGAGTCCACCTATATAGTTTGCGAAGGACATTTCCCAGTTTTCTCATTCTATGGCTTTGGCATGGGATGAAATATCGGATGTCTCCCCTTGTCCGGGGTCGTGTCGGTGTTAGTAGAGGGTACAACCTACTACTTTGGTAGAGGACGAGGCCCCGAACAAACCACCCATTTACTGCCTAAGCTTTGGCTAGGATTTAGAACGGGAACCTCTATCTTCTAACATTGAGTCAGAGACCCATTTACCCTTGTGTGAACCCAGAGTAGATGGCTTGTTAGGACACTCCTAGATTGTGAGAGAGCACATGCTAGAAGCATTCATGCATTTGCATCTCATACCATCATAAGCACTGCTTCTTTTCTAACATATTTCTTTATTTTGTACATAGAGTATCGATTAGAGTGCGAGTTCCTTAGCTAGAGCTCGAGGTTTTCCTTTCGCTGACACCCCGACACGACATGATTTTCGACCGCATCTCTCGAGTTATCTGTCACCTTTGACGATAGCTCGTCCTAGGATCCGTCCTCTTGTTCCCAGCCGCAGTCCAATCTGTACTCACTCGTGATCCGCTATGGCCCAGCAAACCACGAGGAAGGTGTTAGGCACCCTCGTACGCTCGATAAAATCGGTCTTCCTTGATTTCACCCATGAAATGTCGGCTTTTCAGCCACTTGCTATACGCCCAAGGGCGATATGCCATGCCATGCTAGTGCCTTATGCTATTAGGTACATGTTGTGTGGGGTGTGTCCTATGCTCAGGAATATCAC
>JAMKQA010052171.1:0-10921 GCA_024699735.1 Posidonia australis
AAATCAGAAAAAACCAAAAAATTAGAAAATCAGAAAAACCAAAAAAATTAGAAAATCAGAAAAAAAAAAAAAACAAACAAACAAACAAACCAAAAAATAGAAAATTAGAAGAAAAAAAACAAGAAAAATAGAAAAAACCAAAAAAATAGAAAAGCAGAAAAAAAAAATAGAAAATTAGAAAATCTAAAAAAAAGAATTAGAACCAAACTGATGGCTTTCACCCTACATGCAAATGAAAACTTAGTAAGTAGGGAAACTAGAATTAGTGTAGCCTATGATGCAACAATCAACTCACTTGGTTTAGGAGTTAACATTCTATTCAAGCGTGTTTCACGGCTTGGGTGTGTTTTATCAACAAGAACCCTATCTCAACAATAGTCTTTAGAGCATCCACGGATGACTCATAGTCAATGTCAATTAGGCTCTGATTTTCCATCTCTTCAGCTAAGGCCAGAGACTAATTCCCTCCACTTTATCTTTAACATTAAGGGATCACTAAGTTTGCACAAATAGCATAATTTTGTAACAACTTAGTCAAATTCTCAAGGCCAGAAAGGAATCCCTTTTGATTACTAATGAATATCGAGTGAGTGTGCAAAAAAGTACAAAACATACACCTACAAGGGCATACCCTTGAACCATAAAGAAAGAAAAAGAACAGGAGAATCTTAGGTGTTGCCTGCCAACTTGCTGCTACCCTCGTGCTCGTCGTTTGGAGGCCTTGAAGTAGGTTGCGCTACCGACGACGTCGCCACATGACTCTGGCTCTAATCTCGAGATCCCCCGAGCACAACACGAAGCATCCCAAGATAAGGAGAAGACCGCGCCCTAGCAATCTGCTCAGCCAACAAGACTCTGGAATATGTCGACACCGAGGGAGCCACAACAATTGGTGTCGGAGCAAAGATGTTTGCATTAGAAAGGACTGTAACAACTACTGCCTCAACTTGTGACACCCATGCCTCCATGTCTTGTACCTGCTGCCCGCGATGGTCGCTCAGTTGTGAGAAAGATCAACAAATGTCAAAGCAATTAATAAGCAGCAAAGGAAAGAAGGAAATATGCTAGCAGCCTTAGTAGACACATACCCTCCTCATGGAGTCGGCCTCAAATTGTGCCCTTGCTGCCTCCCTTTCCAACTCACAAACATGGTCAGCGTGCTCCTACTCCAACCGACGAAGGCGCCCCTAAAGATCCTCAGTGTGCCCAAATGCCTCATCCAACTAGGTTTGAGTGGGACTTGTAGACGGAGGAGTGCGTATCAACTCCATCATTGCTTGAATCTGCCAAACAAGTAAGGACATTAACTTTCCAGATTCACGATAACTTAAAGAAGTAAAAGGAAGGAATACCTCAGCATCG
Organism: Posidonia australis; assembly: GCA_024699735.1. NCBI lineage: Eukaryota > Viridiplantae > Streptophyta > Magnoliopsida > Alismatales > Posidoniaceae > Posidonia > Posidonia australis. The sequence goes on from JAMKQA010052171.1 coordinate 1,363, forward strand.
CAGGCCTGGACCTCATCCTCTAACGAGTCTCTAAGGCAGGTGCAAACTAGAGCTGAAGCAGGAACAGGCTCTGCACTAGTTGATGCCCCACCAACCTATTCAAGAACAATAAACATTGAAAAATAGCCCAAAATTAAAGAAAGCAACTAGCTAAGGAGGGAAGCTCACCCGCGCTCGGAACTCGTGCAATTGAGATAGCAACAAATCCCGTTCTTGAGTCAACTCCTCAATCCTCGTCGAGGCCTGCATTTGCTACTCTACCACCACCTCGGTCATACCCTCTGTGGCCGTCATCTACAAGGTAAGGGGATGTGCACTAGTAAATAAACAAAGGAGCATATAGAAATAACAAGTAAACAACTTACCAGCTCATGAATGCGACCATAGGCAGCCGCCAACTCCTACCGTAGGGAATCAACACCACCAGATGAACTGAAGCCAAGGCCCATTGGTAGGCTCGAGCATCTGTAAAAGAGCAACCGGTGGAAAGAGATCAGCTGAGCAAACATCACGTCAAGCCACGACTTCCACACAACCTCAGTGTCTATCATGCCGTCAAAGGAGGGAACAAAGCTGCTAGAACACCAACTCTAGAGCTCCAATGCAAACCGGTCAACACTATCACTTAAACTTGCTGACTGAGCACGAGGGCACAACTCCGGGACCATCTGACGAAAGCCAAACTGCCTTAGAGCCCATCCAACCTAACTGAAGCAGCAAGAGGAGACGTGGAAGATTCACACCTCCCAAAAGAACAAGTGGGAGCCCCATACGACTGCCTCCTCAGTAGCATGCTCGTCAACAGCATACGGCCGCCACATGACTTGCATGATAGTTTGGTCAGAACCAGAAGACACTCCATACAGGAAATCAAGGAGAAATGGCAAGAACTAGAAACTTACCTAGTCCTTAGGGAGGCTCTCCAAAAGGAAGCGACCCAAATGACGCACGAGCCTCACCCTCTCGAGAGCTAGTTGCACGTTACTCCATCTACGAGCCCAAGGAAACTCAATCAATCCATCAGTAGGCTAACCCAGGAGTAGGTGACAAAAGTGCTCGTAGATCCAAGCCTGCAATGTCGAGAGTCAGCACCAAAACATATACAAGAAACAAGCACATACACTGACTAAACTTAAAGCATTGCTGACTTGGAACAAAGGAAGGCAACTGAAAAGTGAGTAAGTCTTCCCAAGGGAGAAAAACCCCAAGCGAAGCTGCAAGCACGCCAGCACGGCCGATCCCCAAGAATATGTATCGATCCAATTAATATCCACAAGGAGGGGAGCAAAGGTCATGCATAGTAGTTGGGATGACGTCTCGAAGAACAGATGGTGAAATAGAATAGATAGGAAAACTCACAACTGTTGGTTCGCCACAACAGGGTCGTTGGCATTTGCAAGCAGTAGGTCCTCAAAGTGGTGTGTCAACCACCCAACGTTGACATGAGTGCAAAATCATCCAGAGCAAGGAGGACACAAACCGTAGCAGGCCTCCAACATGTCATTGTAGTCCATCTACAACTCAACAACTACAGGCTTGCCATCAATCCGCAGGCCCACGAGTCTGACTACGTCCTCCAAGGTGATCATCATCTCCCAAATGTGCAAGACGAAGCTGCCAGAAGTCACATGGAACCTCTCAGCAAAAGGAGCCAACAGTCCCAAGTGGATTTCAAATGGGTGAATCCGTAGGAAGTGTCTGAAGCCCATATGGTGAAACCGCTCCTTCTAAAACTTGGGAAGATGACTGTACATGTCGTGGAGAAGATCCCAGCTCGACTAGGTACAACAAGAAGAGGGCATCTGAGACAGATTAACAAAACTCAAGTTAATAAACCACAAACAAATTACAAAATAAAATGCCACTAACTTAAAACAAACCTGGCCCATCTCTACAAGGTCGGATGTGGTCCAAGCTTTCTTGGGAGGGGGATAGACAGGAACCTCGCCCAACTCAGGGAAGTCCTCATCAACTCGGCCTTCATCCACCTTTGTCTTGGCAGAAGCCCGCGTACATGGATGCCATGTAGCCAGCTTGCGAGGACAAGAGGAGCTCGCCCCCGTATGAGAAGGACCTGCCTCGTCTCTCCCAACCTCTGGGACTGCATCTCAAGGTGCATCTGGCAGACCCTACTCATCACCGAGCTCACTTAAAGTTCTACAAGGATACGAGGAGAGATTTAGGACAATTAAACAAATCACAATCATTAATAATCACATCATTAAATCAAAGATTAACACACTAATCTAATAATCCACTAACGAAATCTAAGTTGATAAAATCATTCACCAATTTATCTTTTTAAAACCACTAATTTCACAAATTTAACCTTTAATCACTAAGTTAACAATTTTAAACCATTAAGTATGCAACCCAATTCATTAATGTTCAAAATCATTTTTTACATTTATTTTAACCAATTATAACTAGCATTATTTTGCAATTAATCCATTAGTAGGATTTCCATAATTAAACCACAATCTCTACGCTAACCGAGATCCCAACAAATTTAAACCCATCATTCTGATAAATTCTTAACCAATAAAAATCCACAACTCACAAATTTAATCAATTTAAGCAATAAATTTAGTTTAAGTTCACAACTTTAACAAACTTAAGCCCCAAACTTTATTCACCAATTCAACCAACAATTCATAGCAACACCACTACATAAGAAAAAAAACTTAAATTCCACAAATAAACCCACGAAATTTTCCCATTACTCCACTAATTCACAATACATTCCTAGAAAATGTGTAGAATAATTCACAAAATTTTCCATTCATTATCAAAATCCCATGAAAATTCACCAAAATACACTAAATTCACACTAAAACTGAAATAATCACAAATAATTCGATTGGCAAAGCTCCTGCAAACACACACAGATGGTGTCCACTGCCTCGCCGTCGCCATTGTCGGAATGCACTGTCACCACACTACCATCACGGTGGGCCCCTCCACAGGAACACTCATGCATGGTGGAAAATAGGAAGAGGGAGAGAAGAGGAGGTTGTACCTCCATCGCTAGCGAGCACTGCCATTGTCACTACCTCCATCGCTCCCACCGACGACCTCACCGTCGCTCGCCTTGGACCCCTTGCCGCAATGAGCCATCATGTCGACGTTGTTCACCGTCGACTGGCCACTGTCGCACCACGCCTTCGACTACCAAAGGTCACTGCAAATTAGAGGACACATGGAGGAGAGAAAAGAGGAGGGGACGGAAGAGAAAGGAAGAAAGAAGAAGGGCATGGGAGGGGCGACAGCTTGGTTTTTAAACCCTAGCACTCCCGACCTCATCGCTGCCTGTTCAGGAGCCCTCCCAAACTAGTCACCATTTACAATAGCGACAAACCAGTGCCTTCCTTGAGAAGCCAGATTATTCCACGCCGTTTCAAATTCAGTGGACCAAGTTAGAGCGGGTCGTTGTCCAGACCGGCGACACAACTCCAAAACATTTCCACTAACAAAAATTAATGCCAATTTAATTTATAAAATAAGAGAAACAGAATAAAATAAACCCCAAAATTTATTAACCCTTTCAAAATAATAATGACATTAATAACAACAACTTCATAAGAATAAGAATCACAATTGAACCAAAAATAATAATACATCAAAAATATAACTAATAAAGTATATCTCAAATTCTGAGCATATGGTTGAATTGCTCCCTGTCCTCAACATATTGCTGTGGAGAAGGATGAAGGCGTGAATACCACTCCACACACTAGGACTCCTGTAACTCCCGAGTAACTACAGAAAGTCAAGCACCCTTTATAGAGATTCATTAGCCAATGTAAGCCCAGCGAGTTATATACTCCAGGACCATCTTCTCATCACGATCGCCATCTTCCTTGCAAGCACGAATCAAAGGAGTCAACACTGAATTTGCTGGAATAGAGAGCCCCTGATTCAGTAGCCATAAACAATGGTGGATCAGATATAACACGAAGGATCGGGCCCCCACCAACACAAGCTCCAAATGATGATGAACTGTGGTCATCACTCGTGCCTTGAAAGCCTCGAGCAGCTGCGGCATGTAGTCAAAATCCTCCAAAGATAGCCAACCTAGGTGGAGGATGCAATCATGAAAGCTCAACTTGTCGAAGTCAGTATAGCAATAGCAATGGAACTTGAACCAACTATGGAGGAGGAAGGGAGAACTAAAGAACTTTCCTAAACCCGAAGCACTTGATAGCCCCTCCATGGTGTACGCGAGGACCACAAGAGTCAAATATAGGTCAAGATGAGCCACCACCAACATAAGGAGATCAACGTGGTGAAGGTCCAATGTGAAATGATCATCTGCAAACAATGCCAGTCCCCCAACTCTGATGAACAGGCACATCCACAACTCCATCAGGGATAACTCGCGAGTACAAATGACCTCCCATAAGCCTTGGAGATAGAGCCTTCCCCCGTGTATTAGAGCTTTACTAGCCTCTTGGCCCTCGCCTAAGAACCAACCTATCTTTCTGGCATCTACGGTCTCGACTGATATGGCAAAACGGTCCTCTGGCAACAATGTGGATTCCACCATGAGACCAAGAAGAGAGGTGGCTTCCTTGCATGAGATCAAAGTTTCCCTGCAGGCAAAGTTGAAAGTGTTGGAGGAGGCATTCCAAAAAGCCATTAGCCCTTGCAGAAGTGGCCAAGGCAAAGGAGTACGCACCAAGGCCAACAAGTTTTCAAAGCCATTGCCTTTAAAGAGATGCTTATTGGCCTCCACACGATTAAGCAGACGTGACACCCATGGGAGGCTATAGTAGAAAGAATTGTGAAAATTTGGGCATTCAATGAGGTTAACTGTGAGCTATGATATAAGCAATTAAGCACAGAGAAGCACACGAAACAAAAGGAACAAGAGCAAACACAAAGAGGTACGTAAAAGCACAGAAGAACAGAAGCAAAGAGGAGAAGCATACCTTATTCTCACAAAACGCCTGCATTAGATGGCTGGGTGTGCCCACTACCTTCTCTATTGCAAAAGTAGAAGAGGAGAAAGATGGGAGCTTCATGATCAATGCAAAAGGAGAGAAGGAAGTCTCGTAACAAGGAAAATATGGACGAAGGGGTCGTATAAGGCACGTATATATAATATCCCAAAGAAGCAATTTGAAGTCAAGTCTGAATAGGAAAGATCCTTCTTGTTGCCGTCAGAAACAGTGACTGACATAGACACTTTAGCAATTGGCAACTTATAAAGGCACCAATGGACGTGGCGACAGATATCCCACCACACTACTGCGCAAGCACATCAAGCCCCTACCGTGAGACCACCTTAGATCCCACTGTGTGCATCATAGCAAAGTCTCACTGTGGCATTACATCAAGTTCCGCTAAGAATGGATTCCTGCCTTTGGAGTCACAACCATGTACGTAGACACGCAACTCCCACTAAGAGACAAAAAACCCTGTTTAGCAAAGGAAGGGTTTACTCCCTCACCCAATTCTTTATTCATAGAACTCCTTTCTCTGTCAAATCGAGTTGTGGGACGATGGTCCTTTCCTAAGAGTACAAGTCACACTCGAGGACGGAAAACACTTAACTACAATAAATTGCATTCACGCATCTTACATATGTCTATATGGCTAGGGTCCACTCATATCTCACCGGCCTAGCTTGTCATATGGACCATTCATTTCATTTTGTATGTTGACTCTGCATTTTCATTCGTGTGCTTGAATCATGCATCCATGCATTTAGGTATCATGCATCGGAAGTGGTGTGTGGATGGAGCAAAGTTCTTCATGAGTGTTCTAAATCCTTAGAACTGTGATCTTCCAAGGCTAGTTCAAGTTCAACCTATCCAAATTACAATTCCAATCTAAGTGATCTCTCAAACAATGAGCCACAAAATTACCTTTTCTTTTGGCCGGCGATCGGGTAATTCCCCACGATCATCGTAGATTTCTGCCCCGTTGAGGTAACATCTCTACATGATTGATATGGTCTCAACACCGGCTACGACACATAGCCCCGGCTTGTCCCCTCCTTGCTTGAGCCCTCAATATGATGGCATCCCATAGTTATTTCAACCACTTAGCTGCGTGACTATGTCCCGAAACCAAGTCTGTTCGCCCTCTTCACCCTTTTGGCTATGTGACCATGTCCCGAAACCAATAGGTGTTGATTTATTTTTGGAACCTCATGGCAGATTGCTATTTATAAATATATGGGATATTTATAAATATTATCATGATTTTTTTCATTATTATTGTTATTTCTTTCATTTTCCAAAGTACTATGATATATAACGTATCTTATGAATGTTAAATAATTCAAGGAAATTATAGAAATGAAAGATGACACTAAGTTATGATCATATCTTTATTCTATAAAACAACATTTTTATTTAAGTTATTGCATTTTTATGTTATAACTATATTTAATTGGAAATAATGCTTAAAAATAAAGATAAAATCCAAAACTGAAGGTAATTACGAATCAAACTAATTTATATCAATCCATGATTTTAATTAATGATTTCTCATAATTTTTAATTGATTTGATCTGTAAATCCAATTTACTTAATATTTTAAATGAATCTTGAATTTAGAAATCGATTTTAAATATCTTGTTATTACGAGTATGATTTTTGGGATTGATTTGATCAATGTTAGCTAATGGATTCGTAATTGATATTTTATGATCTTAATTTTTTAGAATTTTCCTTCTTTAGTATCTCGGCACCATGTGCACTGGTGACGTGCTGACGTGGAATATATCTTGTCTTTCTGGCATTATTCTCCGCGTGAAGTAGAAAATGGAAAATCCTTTGTAGTCGTCGCCTGACGTGGCAACTGGCTGATATGGATTATTCGATTGCCTATCTAGCATGATTCTCTGCGTAAGCTTAAATAAGGAATGTCCATTGTCGTCGCCTATGTAACAGGAGACTTTTTATGTTTCATCGCGTATTAGACATGCGACGTATTTTTAAATGAGATTTCTTGCCAGATTTTGAGATTCGGTGCCTCGACTCTATAAATAGATTCCATATGTCCCCATTTACGAAAGACAGATCTAGAGAATTGGTGGAGAGAGGAATAGCCCTAGCATTCACGCTAGAAACCCTAAGGTGCTTCCTTCCCATCCTTCTGAGAGACTTTGCAAGAGAGATCCCCTAGCCCCATTCTGTTTGGTTTCATGGGAGATTAGCCCTTCCCATAAGCAAGACACATCGCAAAGCTCCGTCTGTCGGTTCCCACATCCATCATCCACCCTGAAGCACAAAAGGATGACTGGTAGTCTTCATTTCCCATCATTTTCTTTTCATAATTTTTTCATTACATTCATAAAATAACTTCATAGCATTTGCATGTGGGGACAACCCTCAGTTAGTGTTCTATTCTTTTATTCATGTTTGTCTTTTGCTTTTCTACTACTGCATATAACGTCGAAACTAATCCAGACCTCTATTTTGTTTATTTTGAAAGAAGGAGATAGCTTACATAGTGTGAGGAAGCCACTAGACAACATCCTGCCGCTAACCTAATTAATCGAGGATCCACATCATCACATTTCCATAGGCATTTTGTCAGCTATCCAAATGAAGAAAAGACAAGTAGCGATCACAGGAGTTATCAAAGAAGGAGATAGCTTACATAGTGTGAGGAAGCCACTGGGCAGCATCCTACCGCTGACCCAATGAATCGAGGATCCACATCAACACACTTTTGCAGGTGCCTTGTCAACCATCCGAACGAAGAAAAGACAAGTTGTAATCACAAGAGTTATCAAAGTGAGTGGACACCACGACAACTCTACAACCCCCCTCAAAATTCCATCCATAGTGTGTACCTCGAACAATGCACACAACCCACACAGGAACCCAAAAGCTCAACATTAGCCACTTCCAACACTGGAAGTCCCCACACAGTAGCTCTCTCCTCCAATTGAGTACACCTGAGCCTTCACAACACCCATTTAAAGTCAATAATCAAATATTAGCACCATACTCGTGCATGCAATGGAGGAAAATGAGAACCCAACAACTACGAACCCAAAAACTCACCTTCATGAGCTTCACACACGCACGAACGATGACCAGAGTTCTCCTCCCTCCCATAAGCACGCCGCAACCTCCCATGCTAACTACCCATAGCAAGGATACACAAGAATCACCATACATGCAAAAAATCAAGACAAAAAACCAACATGCATGCAAAGAGGAAGATGAACCCAACCACTGTTGAGCCAAAACTTACCTCCACGAGAGCTCAAAATAAAGGAGAGGAGATCATTGATGATGAGGCTGCCTTGGACAACGACAAGGTCTCTCTGTCGAAAAGTCCACCTCACTCTCCCAACTCTCAGCTCATGCAGGAAGAAGAAGAAGACCAAGACTCTTCACCTCTCAACTCTCTTGCTCCCTCAACATATGGAGGAAGGTGAACATCAGGAAGGATGAGGAAGAATGAGCATGCCACCCCTTTTAAATACCCGTGGGCCAAAGAATATGCCCACATAACCACAGATCAAGATTTGCATGCATGCCAACATGAGTCATTCCACACAGCCACTTGCACTAACCCAATGTGCATTTGGCAAACCAACTTCAACGCTAGCACAAAACACTCTCCAAACATGCTATGTGTAAGAAAGAATCCATGCACAAAATCCAATCCACATAATTATTCCTTAATAACCAAATCACTTCTGCCATAGGGGACTAATTAGTCGAGACTCCACCCAAAATTCCACACTAATCATCATTGATAATCTAAGATCATCCATCATAAATCTCCACAAGGACTAATGTAACATCTGTGCCTGGAATTATCCATTTTATATAAACCTTGGATTTCTTGTGATTATTGTATATGGTTTATTAATGGTTAATTCAGTTTGAGCTGTTGGGATGTGGTTCTTCCCTGTGTGTTGTGCCCTTGTTTTCTCCCATGTGGTGTGTTTCTGTGGCCAGTGGGTCGATTCTGTCTCGAGAACCACGCGTGTGGGACCCACTTGGGCATTGGGCTGGTTTTTCCAGCTGTGCACGGCATTTTGGCCCGCGTGCCTTTCTCCTTCCACGCCCGTGATCTGCAACTGCATCTTCCGGAGCCCGTGAGCCCTAGCGCGGGAGAAGTGCAGCTGATCCGTCCCCTCCGTAGCTGGGGGAGAGCCGACGAGATTCCAAGGGAGGTAGCTTTGCGGAGAGCTTAAGAGGAGGCGCTCGGTCCGGGGGAGGAGCATGCGGAGCTGTGACAGGGCGGTGGTCGTGTGGTTGCTGCGGAGGCTGCGCGTATTTGGAGAGCTCGCGCGAGCGTGGGGAGGTCGGGCTGGTGCCGTGCACCACCGGAGGAGAGTACGCGAGGCTCGCCGGAGCCAGGTACGCGTCCTCGTCCCTTCCTTTTCTCCATCTGCAACCAGTGCCATATTAGGGCAAACATTTGGGATAATGCATGGAAATCATGATAAAATGTGTAGAATGATGTGAATGTGTTAGATAGCATGGGGGAGAAGGGGAGGAAGGTGGCCTGGAGCGTTTTCTGCAATGGCAGAAAACGGTATGCCGAATTGGTTTCAGCATACCGAAATGCCCCAGGTAGT
>JAMKQA010052172.1:0-13136 GCA_024699735.1 Posidonia australis
CCCCCCCCCCCCCCCCCCCCACCTCTGTCGCCGGAGAGTGGCAACGATGGGGCACGACGGAGCTCTGTTGGCCAAGGGATCACCCTGGATCCCTTGGAAACGCTCCAGGAAGAGAGGAGGAGGTTGGAGGATAGAATTTAACAACTAGGAGGGATCAAGGGATGTACCTGGTTGGAGATGCCTCGCCGGAGCTCTAGAACCCACTGCTTCTCCTCCCCGCAGACGCTCCACTCACTCTGGAATTCTCTCGCTCTCTACTCTTGGCTCTCTCGTGCAGTGAAGGGGTGTCTCAGTCGTTACCTCTACCTCTCCTTGTATAGGTGAGCAACAACCCAACAAACCAACCCGGCAGGGCACTCAACACATAACATAAATGGTAACAAACTCCTAACCATTAGTGTAACAACCCAGCAGACAGCAAACAGTTGTCCCCATCGCGCTCCAATCTGTCCCCTTTACTGCCGACAAGGATCGACGTCAATCCAAGATCCTCCAGCGACGGTTGATCCAGTGGCTGAGCTACCTTGGTAGCTGCTGGCTCAGTGGGGTACGGGCTAGGTTGAAGCAGGCTCGTGGGATCTGGGTGAAGTCAAGGAAGAAGGTTGAAATCGTGTGGAATTGAGGGGAGGAAGATGGATTCAGTTTGGTGAAATATTTGCATGTTTTGGTAAGTAAACATTGATTAATGAAGATGGGGGAGAAAAATAAAAGAAATAGGTTTGATTTTGGTGAAAAAAAGAGTCAAATAGGAGAAAATGGGGTGTGGGGTTGGAAAGGAAAGAGAAGTAAGTGGGTTGAGCTGTTGTGGGCCTTCATCGGCTCAATGGGCTCAATGGGCCTATGTTGGTTTTGTGGGCCCCCATGGGCTTCCATGAATTAAATAGGTCCAATTACGGTTAGAGCTCAGCCACCAACCTACATCCTGCAAAATCAGAAAATTGGAGTGTCTACAGATGCCCCTCCCTGAGCAAAGTCGGAGGACGAGTAGTACAGAGACCGATGCTCAGGTTTGACAAAGACACCCCACGTGAAACCACAAGCGAGAGTTATCCTCCGACGATCAGCCACTACCAGAATACATACCATAGGTCCGCACAAGTGGTCTTGTCGCCACAATCAAAGCAAAATAGAGGAACAAACATAAAAGACTAAGAATAGACAAGCTGACGTCCAATCGACTCTTAAAAGACATGACTCGTTATCACACTTGTTAGGAAAAGTGCCAGACAGGACTCACAGTGCCTGCCGACCGGGAAGTGACTGATCACGGAAGTCATCCGGGTAGTTAGGGCTACCAGCCCAAAGGAGAAAAGAAGTAAAAAGAAAATAGGGTGTACTGACCCTGTTTGTCTAGATAGGGCCCCAAAAACGAGAGAGAATGCTTCGATCCTATCCGTCCAGAAAGGAACCCGAAGGCGAGAGAGAATGCTTCGATCCCATCCATCTGGATAAGAACTGAAGGCGAAAGAAATGCCTCAATCCCATCCGTCCAGATAGGACCTGAAGGCGAAAGAAATGCCTTGATCCCATCTGTCCGAATAGGACCTGAAGGTGAAAGAAATGCCTTGATCCCATTCATCCGGATAGGACCCAAAGGTGAAAGAAAAGTGCCTCGATCCCATTCGTTCGGATAGGACCCGAAGGCGAAAGAAAAGTGCCTCGATCCCATCCGTCCGGATAGGACCCGCAGGCGAAAGAAATGCCTCGATCCCATCTGTCTGGATAGGACCCGAAGGCGGGAAAAAAGAAATGCCTTGATCCCATCCATCAGGATAGGACCCGAAGCCGAAAGAAAAGTGCCTCAATCCCATCCATCCGGATAGGACCCGACGGCGAAAGAAAAGTGCTTGGATCCCATCTGTCCGGATAGGACCCGAAGGCGAAAGAAATGCCTTGATCCCATTCGTCTGGATAGGACCCGAAGGCGAAAGAAAAGTGCCTCGATCCCATCCGTCTGGATAGGACCTGAAGGCAAAACAAAAGTGCCTCGATCCCTTCCGTCCGGATAGGACTCGAAGGCGAAAGAAATGCCTTGATCCCATTCATCCGGATAGGACCCGAAAGCGAAAGAAATGCCTCGATCCCATACGTCTAGATAGGACCCGAAGGCAAAAGAAATGCCTTGATCCCATCCATCCGGATAGGACCTGAAGGCGAAAGAAAAGTGCCTCGATCCCATCCGTCCGGATAGGACCTGAAGGCGAAAGAAATGCCTCGATCCCATCCGTCCAGATAGGACCCGAAGGCAGAAGAAATGCCTCGATGCCATCTGTCCCGATAGGACCCGAAGGCAAAAGAAATGCCTTAATCCCATCCGTCCGAATAGGACCATAAGGCGAAAGAAATGCCTTGATCCCATCCGTTCGGATAGGACCCGAAGGCAAAAGAAAAGTGCCTTGATCTCATATGTCCGGATAGGACCCGAAAGCGAAAGAAATGCCTTGAACCCATTTGTCCGGATAGGACCTGAAGGCGAAAGAAATGCCATGATCCCATCCTTCCGGATAGGACACGAAAGTGAAAGAAATGCCTTGATTCCATCCGTCCGGATAGGACCCGAAAGCGAAAGAAATGCCTCAATCCCATCCGTTCGGATAGGACCCGAAGACGAAAGAAAAGTTTCTCGATCCCATCCATCCAGATAGAACCCGAAGGCGAATGGAATGCCTCGATCCCATCCATCCGGATAGGACCTGAAGGTGAAAGAAATACCTCGATCCCTTCTGTCCGGATAGGACCCGAAGGCGAAAGAAATGCCTCGATCCCATCCATCCAGATAGGACCCGAAAGCTAAAGAAATGCCTCGATCCCATCCATTCGGATAGGACCCAAAAGCGAAAGAAATGCCTCGATCCCATCCGTCCAAATAGGAACTCGAAGGCGAAGGGAATGCCTCTATCCCATTCTTCTGGATAGAACCCGAAGGCGAAAGAAATGCCTAGATCCCACATGTCCGGATAGGAACCGAAAGCGAAAGAAATGCCTCGATCCCATCCATCTGGATAGGAACTCGAAGGTGAAGAGAATGCCTCGATCCCATCCATTTGGATAGGAACTCGAAGGCGAGGAAAAATGTCTTGATCCCATCCGTCCGGATAGGACCCAAAGGCAAAAGAAAATGCCTCGATCCCATCCGTCCAGACAGGAACTCGAAGGTGAGGAAAAATGTCTCATCTGGCCTGGAAGTTGCAAAATTTCCTCTGTCCTAACAGAGAAAAAACGAGATACTCGACTATTATCTGGATGGCCCTAGTGCCAAGCCGATCGGCAGAGGAGAGGAGAGTCTTGCACCGATCGTGCACATGCTGTCAAAGTGGTGGTGTCCATTCCGCATCAACCATGATCGATCAACAGACTGGCTAGAGATGTTCTGCTGTATTTTATTATCAAAGTCAAATGGGTGTTCATGTACTGCAACTTGTAAGAAACAGTGTAACATGATGTGAACTTTAAGAACCCTCATCATCTCTGGGTCTCTTAGAGCCCGAGGTTTTGGTTAAGAGCATCCGGCTCAAGGCAGCACTACAGATTGGCCAGGTCTCTTCGACTTCGGCTTCATAGTCTGCTATGCAGCTCCTCCCTTCTATGGCTGCAAGATATTTTGACCGTATGGAGCCACTGAGCAGGCGAGATAGCTCCCTAGTCGGAGTGTAGGAGCTCAGGGGATATTCTTTGAATCGTGCTGGCATCTTCCCCTGAGCCAGAGAATCCTACGGGTAACCAAATTGCCACATCACACGGATTGGGTGGTACTCCACTCCACCAGTCAACCCCGACAGGACAATAAGCTGCATGTCTGTTCTATTGAAAAATGCTTCAAATTTGCAAGAAGCTGATGGAATAATGCGCCATATGATCCTCTGTTTTATCAGGCTTTGTAATCGCTCGTTCTCCTTCTGAACTGAGGTGAGCGTGCGTGCATGGCCACTTTGGCAGTAGGACTCAAAGGCTGATCGCTGTGGGCGCAAGACTGCTACTCCCAGATGTGCAGCCATCCATACTTGTACAAAAGCTCCACAACCGTAGAAGTGCTGGCAGTGCCGCAATGAACGGTCTAGCGCTTGATAAGTTTCTGCTAGGATGACTGGAGCCAAATCTATATGTCGGGTGACAACTGGCAAGGCAATCTCAGCAACTTCACTATTCACCACCATTCGGCCATGGCTGAAGATCAACTCTCCCAGGAAGCGGACAATAAAGCCTTTTAGCCACAGCTCGTTGCCTAGGGAGGCACGCATTCCGGCCACTTTGTCAAAGTATGCCAACTTTAGCATTTGAGAGAGTTCGTCAGTACAAATGAGCTAGTGCCCACATTCACTGGTCGATAGGCCTGTAAGCTCGTTCAGCACTGAGGAATACCCGTCTCGCCGCATGAACACCGTGGGTCCCTGGAATCTCTATAGGCAATAGATTCTGTGTACCCCTTCTAGAGTAGGCGTCAGCTCGATTCTCCCAAAGTGGAATACGTGATGATCCGACTTCCAGAATTGGGCAGCCACACACAGAAAGTATTGAGAAACCTCCACTTTTGTGATGTCCAGAAGCTTTGTAGGGATTCCCCAAATTCGTAGCTTGTCGCGATCACTTTCAGTTAACTGTTTGATCCAAGCTAGGAGAACATTTGAGCACCGTGTGGGCACAACCATTGTGGGGTATCCCATGATCTGTAAGGCACCTCGGCTTTCTTGGCTCGAGACTTTTCTGAAGGGGTAGACGATCTCCTGTAAATATTGTTCAAAAGATCATTCTTCAGCTACAGATTTCCACTCCGTTAGTTCAACAACACTTGGCAAAATCAAGGCAGGTAGATAAAAACTGAAATAGTAACGGAGGGATTGACCCAAAACTGAGGACTGTAGCTAAAGGAGCTGAAAAGACCAAATCTTGTGCACAACCCTAAGAGAAGGTCCCTGTTACCAGCTGGCTCTAACCAAGCAGTGAGATAAGGATAGTAGACTTGGGGAACTGGGATCGTTTGACTGGGCCTTCTGGTAGAGCACTGGGGACTTTCAACCTGTAGAGTAGCTGAAATACCCCTGGTCGAGCATTGGCCCAGAGTGTATGACTATAGGAAAACTGACATGCCCCTGGTCGAGATGGATCAAAGCGTCTAAACATAGGACAGCTGACATGCCCTTGGCTGACACGGATCAAAACGTCTAACCATAGGACAGCTGACATGCCCTTGGTAGACATGGATGACTCTTAACCAATCAGAGCGGCTTTCATGCCCTTGGTCAAGTACTGGCTCAGTGTGGCCAACCATAGGACAGCTGACATGCCCCTGGTTGACATAAATGGTCCCAAACCAACTAGAGCAGCTTACATGCCCCTGGTTTAGGTGATGTCCTCTTGATTCTCTTGAATTGAATGATGTTGTCGCATTCAAGACAAGAGAGCCAAGTGACACTCTACGACATTTATTAGGGTGATGTTTACAAGAAGAAATGTAAGCATGCTAAATGATTTGTTGGATCTTATTGGTGCCCTCAACGTTGGGATGCCTATTGCCAAGTATAAGGGAATGGCAACTCCAGACCTCATGAAACTCTATCCAAGCCCCTAGTTGTTGGGTGACTCTCTGGAAACGGGTTACTGTGTTTTGGGCTCCATTCCAAACCCCACTGGACCATACCCCTGCCTTTTATTTTAATTATTCTTTATTCTCTCCCTCATAGGCATGTGGGTTCACCCTATCCCTGGCTTGGAGGTAATAGGTACCTAGTCTATGGTGGAGAGCTGTTGCTTGTTTAAAAGGGTGGCTAGGCCCTTTTGGACATTTCTCCCAGGTATTCACTCTGACTCCTCTCCAAGATAAACTTGAGGGACAGGCTTACCCGACACGCCTCTCTCTTTAGGGCGGACTTCTATCTGCGACTTCTGTCCTCTTATTTTTTTATGCCCTTTCACAGATATTTTATTTTTTATATTTCTCACGCTCTCATTCTCACCCCTAACATTTTGTCTCCCTCTGTGAGGTGTAGGGTCCCTGAGGAGCTTGGATACTTCGCCCAATTCACAATGAAAGGTGGCTCCCTCACTCTCTAGATTCCTGAATAGTATCTACCTGAGGAGGTGCTACACATTCCCAACATTAGCTGGCTTATCCCGCCTATCATCATGGGGCTAAGATCCATACATGCGTTGATGCAAGAGAACTATGCCCTGCATATGCATATTTCATGAGAATTAGTGTGTTGTGATGTAGAGCTACATGGATGTAGGAAGAGCATGGATTTATGCATGCATGGAGGAAAATGTTGGTGTCGTAGAGTGAGGACACACTGTTTATGATCACTGATAGTACTTTTTTCAGGTAGCATGAATTAACTCGCTCTGATTGTTCAATGCAGTCCATGTCCTCAAGGATAACAGCCTTTGATGGTGTTTCAAAATGGTCACTGTAACCCTAGTTTTCTTGTATGCACCCTTGATGATTCCTGGCTTTGATATCTCTAAGCTTGTGTCTGACTGTTCTACCTCTGATGAACAAAAGCTCATACTATCATGCTGTCTCTAGACAACATGTGCAACAGGTGGGCAGCCGTCCTTTGTTTGACAGATGTGAGTGCTGCCGCACGAGTTCCCTCTTGAGCCTAGCTCAGGATCTCCTTCTTTTGGACCCCACTGCTCAAGTGGGGCCAAGTCTGATAGTACCACCTAGACCCACCTCCCGACTGATAGGAGATGAACTCCTCTGGTCTAGCGCTCAAAGACTTATTCTCTTCAAGGGTCAGGATTGCAGACTGACCCGATGTTGCTGCTGATTCTCCTTGTTTCTTTGATCATTACCGCCTTCCCTTTCTTGCGCCTCAGTTCATCCTGCGCATCTTCGGCTAGTACTGATAACAGCTCCTGAAATAGAATCTCCAAATTACTGAACATGTTATCCACCTGAGCTTCCATGGCATCTCCCTCCTCTTCATCGGAAGCGAAATCCACATAATACGCGCTGATAGTCCTCTGCACCTCAGGTTCTGATTCTGGCTGCCTTGGTTGTAATCCCCTCAAAACTGACTGTTGTTTTAAAGCTGTTACTACTGATTCTGCCCTTGCTGTATCCCAAACTACAATCAGATTAGTAGACAGACCTTCTGCTGACTCTGGAGGCAGCAATGTTAGCATGGCTCTCCCTAGGGACTCGGATGATGTTGAATACCCTCCGTAGTCCCTAATATATCCTTCTGAGTAGTAGTCCTCTATGCATACCCATTCTGGCTCACTGACCGGCTCCATGGACTCGGACTTTGCAAGCATCAAACTCCGATTGGGATCCAGCAATCCCGCACAGACAAAATTGTTTAAATCTCATGGAATAATGAGCTTTTGGAAAATATGACGCCTTGTGCATCTGTCCTGTGGCTTGCGCTCGTATCTGAATCCCTCAAACTCGCGTCTTCTCTCCACGGTGATTAGTTCCGCGATTCCTTGGCCATTCCGCCCGAGAGGTGCTCCTTTCTTGTACCCCCATCTCTGACATAAATTCTCGACCATCAAAATCGGGTTGCCAAAAGTAGCCAAATGATTGACATGCTCGAGAATAGGAATAAAATTGACCGGTTCAAAACGGTCGACACGGTAGAGCATATCAAAGGGTCTAGAGTCAAAATGGACATTATGGAGCGACACTAAAGAGACTGCAGAATTAGAAGGCTCAATGAAGGATTGACTCAGTTGATAAGAGAATGGATTTGAGACAACATGGATGAGGAAAGAAGGATCAAAAGATTCAACCTCATCCAAAGAAAGGAAATGCACTCCCGAGGTTCCTAGTGCATGCTCAGGCAGAGGTTGGTTGACTATATTGCCTGATGTGGATGTAGTTGTGTGTGGTGCCCGTGCAACAGGCCTAAGCTCTACCTCCTGAGTGTTAATGGTGATGACCATTTGGTCAATCAAGTCCTGCATAGCATTCCGGAGTGTGTAGCAGTTGTCCGTAGAATGCCAGGTGGTTCTATGGAAATTGCAGATTATATCCGCCTTATACCACGATGGAAGTGGGTTTGGTGGCTGGCGGATTTTCGGAAGCCTCAGCAGTGACACTACTTTAGGCAAAATGACAATCAAATGCTCAACCAGAGGAGTGCAATCCCTCTCAGAGCGAGGAGGTCACTTGGGTCCTGAGTAGCGCCCTTGCCTTGCCGGTGCTAGCTGGTAGACCGGTTCAGCGGTGGTTGTGATCTATGAAGTGCGTGGAGCCCTAGGTGTAGGTGAATAAAAGACCTGATTTCGAGCTGGTGGGTTCACCACATTCGCTGGCATAGCAGAAGCTCCTACATAAGCTACAACATTCCTAGCGGACTCCTTCTTCCAACTGAATCTAGTGTTAGATCCATTGTTGCCATTGTTATTGTTACTGGATCCATCGGTAGCCATTGTCTACTTGGCGAATGCTGCAAGCGTAGGGAAACTTCCGCTATTGAGTGAACCCTCTACACGAGTGCCAGCTTTAATCAGGGCCGTTAAAGTGGAGATGGGCTGAATGCTCAGTAGGGCCCCAATGGCTGGCTGCACTCCTCGAATAATGATTTCAATAGACTCCTTGTCTGAGGGTCTATCGCGTACTTGTGAAGCAAGGGCTCGCCAGCACCTGACATACTCCCCGAATGGCTCGTGGGGCTTCTGCTTTGTTGCGACTAGGTCCTCGCGCTTTGGGACCATGTCAAGATTAAAGGAGTACTACTCTAGGAAAGCTTGACTCAGATCATTCCAAGTTCTAATGGTGGCCATATCCAGCGATGTGAACCACTTCAGAGCCGATCCGGTGAGACTTTTCTGGAAAACGCGAATAAGAAGTCGCTCGTCAGCTTGGAGCTGAGCGAGATCACCACAGTACGCCCTAAGATGTGAAATCGGGCAGCCTTTCCCATTGTACTTTTTGAATTCCGGGATGTGAAAGTTCGGTGGGAGTACTGCCTCTGGGAAGTAGCAGAGGTCCCAGAATGAGAAAGACTGGCGGTCCCCGCCCTGCACTTGTCGGTGAACTTTCTCCAGGTCGTTCATCTTGGTGAAAAGTGCATTGGGAGTCGCTGTTGACATTGAGTGTGCAGCTGGGGTGGGTCCCGCGTACGCTGTGTCTATGGCCCCCATGTGCTCCTCCAGATCTACCATCTCGCCACCTGGTGCTGTGGCGTGATGGCCAGCATACCCGTGTGTGTGCTAGTGGTGTTGTGCATGCTTAGGCCTGAACTTGATGCAAATGTACTGAAATGTTATGTTGTGCGGTGCATGTAGTTGTATGTGGGAGCAGCAGCAACTGAACCGGTATGGTCGGGTTTGTAGGCTGATGTACTCCCGCCAACCTAAGAGGCTGACCACCAGTTGCTGGAGGAAGATGCTATGCATGCTGTGGATATGATGCTACAGGTAGAGTGGCTAAGCCCGTCGTCGAAACAGCAAGAAGCTGTGGTGACAGCTGCTGTGGTAGAGTGACTGGTGCTGCATGAATGGCCTGAGCAGGCAGAACAGGATCCTTAGGAACAGGATAGAGAGGCACAGTCAAGGTGGGATCCAAGGAGAAAGCCATGTTCTGCAGCCTCTAAGCAAGGGCTAGAAGCTACTGAGACTGTACAGTGGCAGAACCATCGGTAGCAGTACCAAGGGTCAGAACAGCAAGCGGTGGGGATGTCAGAGAGGGCTGGAAGTTCAAGGAGGATGCAGGCTAGATCCCTATCGAAGAGACAATCGCAGCAAACTGAGCATCAAGTGAATGAGGGTCAATAGTAGGATAGGGCATTGTCAGATTAGATACCCTGGAAGTTGTTACAGTGACTGCCGTCGTAACGGGCTTCAGACCAGTGAAGGTCTGCCAGTGTCCCGAAATCAGAGGGCGAGGAGCTCCAGGTGCCAGGAAGAAGCCGCCATGGAGCGATGAAGGAACAAGTGATGACAGGGCAAAAGAGGGAGGAGGGGAAGTAACAGGAATCTCCTCCAAAGCAGCTGATGTAGAGATCTCAGAAGCTCGTTGGGCCATGATGGACCACGAACGGGTGAGGATAGGGCTGCGATTGCAAATAAAAGGACGACGCCTATGAGGAGCTATCGTCAAAATCGACAAATAGCTCGGGAAGAGACAGTCGAGAACAATACCTCAAGAACGAGGTCACAGAAAGGAACTCCCAGGCTCAGACCTAGGAACTCGCAAAGAACTCAAATTCTAGTTAAGGAAAAGAAACCTAAAGTGTTAGTGAAGAAGAAAAAAGGGAAAATAAGACAATCATAAGAAGAAAAAAAGTTAGCTATGCAGTAATGTTTGTTAGGGTGGCATGAATGGCACACATGCACATGAATGCTGCTAACATGCTCTCTCTCAGCATGCATGTCCCACATGGGGCTGACCACATGGGACGCACTCATGGGCTTGGTTTTTCGACTCTGGTCAGAAAGTAAGGTCCTCGCTCTACATCCAGACCAAAGCGTAGGCAGTGAACGAGTGGTGCATTGGTGGCCTCGTCTCCAACAGTAGCACGGAGTTGTACCCTCTACTAGCACGGAGTTGTACCCCCGTCTCCACGAAGGCTAAAAAAGGAATGTTCATTCAAATATATACACGTAACAGAACAAGCAAGCAAGCATAACGTAAACAGACCAAAGACAAGTAGGGAAACGAGAATGAAAGCTAGAATCTGGTTATCCCCAGCGGAGTCGCCAGTTCCTGTGACCATGTCGGTGGAACCCTTGCGCGGCTCTCCTACTACTCAATGTGCGGATACACACGAGGAGATCTGATATGGTCATGGTGAAGAGGGTGAATTCGGAGGAAGAGACTAGACCCGGAAACACCAAGGAAGACAAAAAGGATAAGGAAAGGAGTCGCCACCTAGTCTTGTAATGGAAAGACGAGGAAAACCAAAAAAAACACCAAAAAAACTAGGAAGCAAACAAGATGCAGAATGCATGTGTGTGCTCCGTGCCTAATGGACAATGCACAAATGAATGTGGGCTAGAGAAAGGGTAAGGATTCAGGTTACGCATGGGGAAGGGGTTAGGCACCCCCATGCGCCCGAGAAAACTCGTTCTTTCTAGGTTTCCTACTGTCAATGGTCAGCTAAATGTATGATTGCTTATTCTAAATGCTCATGCATGAAGATGATTGAAAACATGCCAAACCAAAGTAAGAAGTGAAATAAAAGGAAAAAGTTAATCCGATGGACAAATGTAGGCATTGAGAATGCTGCTTTATTGTACGCCCTTGGGTGATGAGGAAAATCGTGAAAATCGAGAAATTCTCGGAAAGCGTCTCACAAAATAGCAGAAATTGGGATAAATCCAAGAAAATCAAAAAGGGGAAAATAATTCTCATTTCGGGACAATGTCGGCTTTGAGAAGCCTTTTACTGTACGCCCTCGGGCGATGGAAAACAAAAACAAAGTCGGAAAATCCAGAAAATGGGGAGAAAACCAAGCCAGAATCAAGATGGGAAAGCGTGGAGAAAGTCAAGCAGAAAAAACAAGAAAACTTGTGCGAAAAGATGTGAAAAGATTTGCAAAATGCAAGTGTGAATGCAAATATGAGAAACCTAGGGGGTTTTGTGCAAAAATCCCAAATTCTGAAGAAAACTGAAGTTCTGAAGCCCAAGTCATCAAAAATACATACGAAAACACATTCTATGCAATTATGAAGAATTCTGGGGTCAAATGTGCATCCCTAGTTAAAATGAAGTTCTCTAGGGGTCAGAATGCAATTTTACCACTAAAACATGCATTTAAATCAATTCTGCATAAAATCAAGCTAAAATTCAAGAAAAAACGTCTCTGAAATTATCCAGGAAGTTTTAGGGGCAAAATGGTCATTTTTCCCCTGAAAACAAGCAACCAAACTAAAATCAATGAAGTACAAGGGCTAAATTGTAAATTACCCAGCAGAAAAAAGCATCCAGAAGAATTTCAGTAAAGACAAGGGGTTAAAGTGCAATTTACCCTGAGAAAACATGCTCCAGAAAAGTTTTAAAAACTAGTTCAAGGGTTTAAATGCAAATAAACCAAATAAATGAACATTCTAGAAAGTTTTAATAAAGTCCAAGGGTCTAAATGCAATTTAACCAGTAAAAACATACTTCCAGAAAAGTTTCAGAGAATCATGTGGGCTAAAGTGCAAATAAACCATCAAAAATGAGCATTCAGAAACATTTTGAGAAGTGTAAGGGCTTCCATGCAATTTCTACAGAAAAAATGATCTTCTAGAAAAAATTCCAAGGAAGCTTAGGGGCTTCTATGCAATTTGTCTAAAGCAAAAAGCATTTAAAAAACTCTAGAGGGCTTTTATTAAAGTTTTAAATTCAGAAAACATTATTTAAAATGTTCAGGGTAAAACATATAATATTTTCTGTTAAAACTTTATTCGAAAGATTTATGAAAAATGATTGCAGGACCTATATGTAATAAAAGGACCTAAAAGTAATGCCAGAAGGACCTAAATGAAAGAAAAACAATGTTTCTATATTTTATTCAAATAAAATGTTTTAAATTGTTTTTAAATGAAAAAAAGAAACGACGGTCGCGAGCGACGGAGCTCGCCGCTGCCAACCGCCGGAGGGGGCAAACAAGGCCTTCCCATCGTCTGATCTTAGATCAGATTCCACGGGAGGCAAGAAGGAGGAGAAATAGGAAGATCCAATGGCTCGGATCTGAGGACCAACGGCTAGAGTGGGCCACCCACCCCCACTCGCCATCAGGCCCTCCGGCGACAGTGCTGGGGAAGATGAGGGCAACTGGAGGTGGTGGCGCTTCAATCCTGGGCTTCTAGAGGCTTCAGGGCGTTGAGTCGTGTGCTCCCTATCAATCCTCAGCGAAATAGGCTGCTCGAGCAGGTTCTTCGATCAATCACGATGGCACTCCGGCGACGGTGGTTGCGGAGGCCGTCCTGGGCTCAATTCACGCTGCTGGTGGCTCCAGGAGCTCGGGGGCATGTCGTGGGACTTTTCTGGACGACTGGGGCAGCATGAGGGGCTGGAGGCTAGCACGGTTCATCTAGATCCCGTCGTCTTCTCCGGCGATGGTGGGACTGGAGCAGTTTTCCAGTGGGCGTCGTGCTGGCTACCGGGAGCAGTGGAGCGGCGGTCCAAGAGGCGGAGAGGCTGGAAGGAGACCAGAGGAAGAGGAGAGAGGGCTCGGGGGTCCAGGAGACTCTTTGGATTG
>JAMKQA010052173.1:0-13497 GCA_024699735.1 Posidonia australis
TCTCTCATCTGAATTTCAAGTCTTCAACCCTGTAAGGTCTGATTAACGAACAAGGATAGTTGTCCATACATCTTAGTGAAGAGAATGAAGATGAATTACCCTAACAAGCCAATAAGAGATGAATTAAGAGGTAAGAATTGTCACCAAGATGTTTGTAAATCTCCTACAAAAACTCTGGAAACCACAAAATCTTTCTACTCCTTTCAATGTTGATGACTTGATTCTTAAGTTGGTATTTATGAATTATTTAAAAAGAATACAAATCTGAATCAAGATAAGAATTGTCATCAAGATGTTTGTAAATCTCCCACAAAGACTCTGAAAACTACAAAAAACTTCTACTCCATTCAATGTTGACGACATGATTCTTAAGTTGGTACAAATCCAAATCACAGAAGAAAGTTGAACCGTGTCAACCAAAAAAGTTAGCTACTAGCCACAGACTAGATGAAAACACATTAACAGTGCTCAACATATTCCACATGGACTTTTCTATAGAATGTCATTGGAACACAGGGGAAGAAAACTTGTGGAAAGAGACCAAGAAAGTCGCATGATCTTCCTTGAAACGATGATGAAAAGATAGAATACAATGTAGATGTTGAATATTCCTTTTGACTACACAACGACTAGGTTTTCTGCACCATGTTGGCATTTCTTAAGCCCTTAAATGCATTTCGTCAGTTCATAATCATTATGGTTCTGTTAATATGGGCAGCCACTATGCCACTGAGAAACAATGAACTTGTCAATATTACATTAGCAGAGGATCTTTTTCTTGAGCAGAATTATGTTTGCAGAGTATCAAGCTCTGATTTGATGGGCTTAGGCTGTGTAAAGAGAAAGGCTTATTTGTTTTTGGTAGTGAGGTGAAGTCAGGTTATCAAGTACTAGTAGTAATGATAAAAGAAGCTACAGCATTAGGGAATGCATAAATGGGATAGGAAGCTGAGTTTGCACATCTGCTTAATACGGCAGTTGTGGAATAACACCACTAAAGAGAGGGAAATGCAATTGCGGATTGTTTTTCCAATTGTGCAGTAGAAGCGACTATAATGAGTACAAGGGAATGAATTTCATGCCAAGGCTGATTAAAGTCAAAGCTGGAGAGATTAGGCTGTGGTTATATTATATTATAAATGATTGCTGAATGCTAGTTTTCCTGCTAAACTTTTGCACTTTAGCTAAAAAGATCAAGGATGTTTGCTGCTACACAGCGCAATGTTTCTTTATTTGGTTGGTTTCAATTTTTATTATAAGGTCATGATGACCATTCAGTTGAATATGGAGGTGGCGTGTGTCTGCTGGACCTCAGCATTTCAGTGTGTCACAGAGCAGTGTGCGATTTGAATTAGAGGTCTACAAAACAATCCAAGGTAGTTAGGACTGTCACTTGAAACTAGTGGATAATGAATGGCAAATTGGGGATATAATGTCATCTACAATATGCATTGGGACTTAGCTAAACTTTTATAAGCAGTACTTGAACATTTTAAATTGCAATTAGATTTCATCAAGGGATGACAAGCAATCACTGAAAAATGGGAATGACTTGTCAATTTGTCATGGATTGTCTTCATTTCAGTTTATCAAAAGGACAAGATATTGGTAGGTCCCTAGATCTTAAGTGTTGTACATCAGGTGCCAACAAAGAATGGCCTTAACACTCCATCATGCTATTAAACTAAATTATACAATGACAGTAAATAAGAGTGCTAGAAATGAAAATATGGGGGAAAAAGGTGGAAAGTTAAACTTGCAAGGGGCTATGCATCATAAGCATAGAAATATTTACATTCTATTGAAAAAAAAAAGCAATTAATCTTAGATTCTTAGCACAAAATAACCTAAGAAAAAACAAGTGATACGACAGCAAAGACCTACTTGCATCGAACAATTACTGGAACAGGCTTAAGGGCTTTGGGACCATTTCTCAAGCCTTTTTTATAGGGTGTAACCTGCAAAATCAACAAAGTGTTATAAAGAAAATTTTAAATACAGCATAAGACAAACCAGAACCTCTGTTATCATAATAACAGAGTTGGCAATATGTTATAACATGACCATCACAGGTAAGGTTGGAAAAATAAAAACCAACAAATTCCAAAACTACAAGAATGAAAACGACGTACCAGTCCACTTACAGAAAATAAGTGATATGTTTTAGACAGCAGTGTAATCACCAATTGGTCTCTATTTTAAGAATTTGACAAGTTGAGACTTGAGACACATACTAATTGTGGTCTAACATAACATACACTCTTTCTTCAGAAAGAGCATCCGTGTATAGCAACTATCCAAAAATGGCTTTAGTTTGTCAAGGAATACCTCAGTAGATATTAAATCAACGACTACATCACAATGGAGTTTACAAATTTCCAGACACTTGTGCCCAATAAAACACAGGAATAGTAATCTTAACTTATTAATCTATGATCCGTATGAGTGAATGCATACATTTATGGACTAATCAAAATATTCAAGAATGCATGAAACACGTACTCATTACCAAGCTATTTTTGCAAGTTTAGAAACTCAAAAAACACCATGTAGCTTGAGATAAATAAATGACGAAGGGGAAAAACAAAGTCATATCCAAAGCTCTATCCTACCTGCACATAATATGAGATATTAAGCATATGCAAACAATATATTAACTAATCAGGATAAATGAAATCTGAATCCATTTCCTCTCCCATACGACCATTTCATTTTATTTTATCCATTAAGCGGGAACACAACAAACGACGACGTGTAACTTGCCTTTTTCTTAGGGACGGCCATGAGCTCCAAGAAGCCTCCGAACGGAAGAAAGGGAGGAACTCGGGGTGGAACCGACGGGACCATGGACGACGAGCAAGAAGGAGCGGCTGCGAGATGAGACAAGGAGCGAACGCCACACCGCTTCAACGCCATGCCGCCCATTGGAAGCATCACGGCCGCTAGCAGCTTCTTCTGGGACGACGCCGCTGCCATTGATGGAGATCCCGGGCAAAATCGATCCTCCTCCTCCGGCACGGCGTGGTTAGGGACGGGGAGAGAACGCTGGGAGTGTAGGGAGGACCGGAGCGAGGTTTTTGGGTGCAGAGAGGCAAACAAACCCGAGACTCGACCCGACCCGACCCGACATGAACTGTAGCGGATCTCACAAGTTATGTTCCGGTCTTTGATTGAAAATGAAACCCAACTCAAAACCCAATAACTAATGTTTTAGAAACAAAATCAGAGGTTTATCAAAAAAAAAAGAAGGAAACCAAAGCAGAGGCCGAACCAGGCCACCTTTCGTTTTGGGTCAACCTGTTTCAAACATGTGGGTGAGATCGATTTACTCTGCGATTGAACCACCAGGATCCTCACAAATAAATTTGACCTAGTTTATTTCAGCTCTGTCTGACCTGGGGTTCATTCCTTGTTTTGCTGAGTAGAGTGAAAGCATATACACATAACCGGAAACACGAGGAAGTGTGAAGGATATCTAGAATGATCTGTTGAGACTTGAGATCAAGGCAATTTGACACTTTCAGGACATCATAATCGGCATTCGTCTTTGCTATGATGGCCCAAAAACTAACATGTATCGATTTAATTTCTCGTGACGGTACTATTTTTTTTTTGGTTAATGGATAGTTATACTTTTTTCTATTAATTCCAAAAAAATTACAGTCATCATAAAACAGTGTTTAAAGTCTACTTGAATATTACAAAAATAAAGCATACTATTTCGATAACTAATAATTGCACTAAAAGATTCTACAATTGTACAAAGAAATCTGGTAGTATAACTAACTAACTGTACACGATGTTTTACAAACATTTCTACAATTGTACAAGTACAACTATGCATTTCATAAACAATACAACACAAGAGAAAACCTGTGTGTTATGCAGGGAAAAAATATATATATAAAAGATTCAATATTTTTCAAAAAAAATAAATTAATTAAAATTCCACAAATATAAAGAAGGAAAATATCTATACAATGTGTAGAGGGGAAAAAATAACAACTTAGGAAATATAAGAATATAGCATATAAATTCTATTTTTTCATTATAATATGTAAATAATATGGGATTATAAATTTAAGAAAAAAATTAAAAGTGATAACATTTTCGAATAACCAAAAAAAATAAAAATAAATTTGATTATTAAGATCCATTAAAAAGGAAAAAAAAAAGTTTGTGTTGATTTTTCATTGTGAAAGATTTCTAATGGAGTACAATATTTCTTAATAAGAAAAAGTATAAGAATTCATATTATTTTACCTATGAAACATGAAGCCATTGCCATTGTTGTTCTTATTCTTGAACCATCATTCGAGAAGTATAAAATACATGACTAAGAAATTTTAATAAATAAAGAGGGACATAAATTTGAGAGTTGAAATAATTAAATATTGGATAATAACCTAGAGTAAAAGTGGTGCTAGCAATGATATATTTATTTCTTTCATCCATTAACAATTATGTACAACAATTTGAATATAAAAAAGTTGTTAAACATTTTCATCATCCTTCCAGACCTTCTCGAACATATCAATTAGATCAAAATATATTAGATACAATCATGATGAAAATGGAAGGTAAGTACCTAAAAAAGTTTACTTAAATTGAAGTTTCAGAACTACAAAAACCTTTAATAATAAACTTAAAAATGAAGAAAATTTAGAAGCCAAAACATATTATGCTACAAAGTACCACATACATCATCGTTCTTCAAACGATCGACAATTATTAGCTAAAATAAGTAATAGAAATTCATTATAAAAAGGACATAACATGTATAATGAAAAAGAAGAACTACAACATGTTTTTTATATGTATAAAAAAAATTAAAAATAATTATTACTGGCCAAATTATAAATATTATATCACAAAGTGTAACATTTGTGACCTTTGAGCTAGACGTATCTTTCATGCATTTTGCTTATGCATTCATGTGGTATATTTTAGTCACACATTTAGGATTTTCTTGAGTCAATGTATGACAAGCTTTAAGGGGAGGTTTAACATCCTATTTAGTGTCCTTTTAACATGTATTTTGAGTAGAGAATTATGTATAAAAGATGTTAGTTATGATGCATGACTTGACTTTTGTGTGTGTAGTGCATGGAATAGTGGAGGACCGGAGAAGGGAGACAATTTTATAAACAATTGTCCCTAATGTTATGCTACATTATATAAGTATCAAATAAGATTGTATAAGAAGAAGAAAAGGAGAAGAGAGAGAATAGAAGAGAGGGAGAGAGGGTGAAATCAAGAGAGGGTGGGAGAAGAAAATGAAGGGGAGGATCATAGTGAGAGAGGGGGGAACAATAAGTTGTGATTTCATAGAATTTATCATCCTAATATGTCGTAAACTTGGAGTCTTTTGTATCCAATGGATCGTCATTAAGATGATAATCACGACCTTAAGAATCAAGAAATTGACGAAAAGCCTAAGTCCATAGAAGATAGTTATGACTATTAAATTTCACGTTAGTATCCACAATTGCCTTGAACTTAGAGGCAAAGGCAGAAGGTAGGATAGAAGACTTAACAACAAGTTTTGGTTCCATAGAATTTATCATCCATATTTGCACTACACAATCAGATTGTCTCTATGTCAGAAACTTGAAATCTTTTCTATTCAATGGATCTTCATTAAGATGATATTCATGACCTTAAGAACCAAGAAATTGACGAAAAGCCTAAGTCCACAGAAGATAGTTAGATTATTAAATTTCATGTTAGTAACCACAGTTACCTTGAACTTAGAGGCAAAAGTAGAAGTTACGGTAGAAGACTTGGTTATAGGTAATACGTATCATGCACAAGAGATAACAATCAGCAATTAATCATGCAAGAGATGATAATAACTAATATAATACGAGGAGATTAGTAATCCTCAAACAAGCACTACAAAGGTGATCAAAGACTAGATCACCAAAAGAAACAAAGAAAATGGTGGTAGAAAGGATGGTGGAGGGAAAAAAGAAGCCGATGGTGGAGAAAGATGAGACGATAGAGGGAGGAAGATGGCGATTAGGTTAGGGTTTGGCTTTATAACATGATAGTATTAAAGAAAAATAGAATATTATTACTTAATAACAACAATAGTATAATCTCTTACATAGAGAAGAACTAGAAAATAAAGCAAAAAACAAGCGTATGGACGTTCTCTCTTAACACCAAACTTGTCAGGAAATTAGCAGATATCTGCACTTGATCCTAGTATCATTAGGGAATTAGTAAATGTTTGACTTGGACATTTGCCCAGATCTTTGTATCATCAGAGAATTAGCATACATCCACGAAGGCACAAATTTAATAAAAAACAATGTCAATTTGGAAGGAAAGTCCTAAGAATTTTTCAGAGACGAAGACATTGAGCAAAAAGAGAAAAACAAAGGTCGCCAAATTCAAGACTATAACAAGTCAAGAGTAGACACATAAAACGAGCCTGGTCGGCTCTAGGCCATCTAGCCTAGCCCTCATTTTGGCCCTGATCGGCCTAACCCAACTAAAAAAAGGGCCAAGCCAGCCCTAGCCCAATCGAGCCTAGGGTCGTGCCGGTCCATAGGCCAAGCCCGAACAACCCAGCCTACTAAGTCCATTTGGGCCCGACTATTGGATTGGGCCTGGGCCAGGTTGGACTGGTGCAATGTTCACAAGAACATTGGGCTGCCAACGTTCACTTGAATGTTTGTAATAAACGTTGCCATTTTTTCTCCTTCATTCCTCTTCTTTCTTCCCTTCCTATGTAAATATCTCTTTATACTTATTTATTTTCACACAGCTCACTCTCTACTCTTCTCATTTCTCTCTACTACAACAACATCACTTTTACTCTCATTCTTTTGTACTTCTTCAATATCAATTCTCCGGTTTTCAACTTTCAAGTGTGGAATTTAAGATTTCCATTTGGGCCCGACTATTGGATTGGGCCTGGGCTAGGTTGGGCTGGTGCAATGTTCACAAGAACATTGGGCTGCCAACGTTCACTTGAATGTTTGTAATAAACGTTGCCATTTTTTTCTCTTTCATTCCTCTTCTTTCTTCCCTTTCTATGTAAATATCTCTTTATACTTATTTATTTTCACACAGCTCACTCTCTACTCTTCTCATTTCTCTCTACTACAACAACAACACTCCTACTCTTAAACTCTCAAGCCTCCACCAACAACAACAAATCTCTTTACTTCTAATGCTTTAAATTATTCTACCTATAATCCCTTCATTTTTGAGTTTTGAATTTTTGGGTTAAGGATTTTTTTTTTATTAATTTTTTGTACATTATAATAATATATTCATTTGAAAATGTAGAAAGTCAAGATTATATTCCAACACAAGAGTCATGCCAGCCTCAAACCACACAAATCCAATCCACAACTCAAAAAAAAACCTAAGAAACAAAGCTCATGGAATTAGAAATATGTAACCTTAGACCATATTGATGAAAATAAATGTTATTGTAATTATTGTAGTAAAGGTTATACTTGTCATAGGGGAAGATGTGTAAGCCAAATAACTTGACGTTTACAAAAATGTATAACTACACATAATAAATATGATAACACAGATTTAAGATAATCCAAATTACAAATAGATTCTAATGGATTAGTGAATTAGAAATATAATGTAGAAGAAGTAAAAGAATGTGTAACAAAATTTATAATACAAGATGAACAACTATAACGATTTTATCCCAAGTCGTTATCCTAAAACTTCTAGCTACAATTTTTTCTCTATTTACTTACAATAATTACTTGCATCAAATTTACAATTAAATCCAACATTAAACAACATAAATAAAAACACTACTAACTAAATTAAATTAAACTAAACACTTACCTAGAACTCTTGATGTGTGGTTGATTGATTTCATCTTCACGTGCACTAACAAACTCCTACTTCTATCTTGCACTTGAGAAAACACACACGAATGCCCATTAAAAGGTCATCCAACACACACCCCACTAAAATATACATTATTCTGACATCTCTCTTGGATGTCATACACAATTACGGATAATATTCTTTTGTCCCAAAAGTAACACAGCTTTTGAAATCATGTTTTTGAAAACTATTCTTTTCTTTTCAAAATCATACCCTTGACTTTCAAAACCATTTTTTATCTTTTCTTTCAAACCATATGCATGATTTTCAAAATTTAATGCATACTTGAAATGGTCACTCTTGCCAAGTTAAGCTCATAACTACTGGAGAGTATCACACTAACATCAAACCTTTACTTAGTCAAAACAACAAATCATATCTCAAATACTAGCACAATCCCTTATTTCAAATATTTTCTTTTTATTTTTAAATCCCATACTTTTCTCAAACTTTTTCCTTTTTCTTTAAAAATCTCATGCTTTTTTCAAACATCTTTCTTTTCTTGTAAAAATCTCATGTTTTTCTCAAACATCTTTCTTTCTCTTTAAAAATCTCATGTTTTAATCTAATGCATAAGTATTTCTAAACTAGATTCCAACTCAAAACACAAATATCAAATCTGACTAAAACACAGGTCTTGGCTAGAACTAGTCCTAAAACACAAGTCTCAACAAATTCTGGCCACTAGGCCTCTCTAGTGTGTCGTGTTGTTCGACGCTAAGCAATTGACACTTAGCCACAAGCAATCCAATGAAGCGCGACCAACAGTACATATATTGCTATATGAAAGTCCCTAT
Source organism: Posidonia australis (assembly GCA_024699735.1). Taxonomy (NCBI): domain Eukaryota; kingdom Viridiplantae; phylum Streptophyta; class Magnoliopsida; order Alismatales; family Posidoniaceae; genus Posidonia; species Posidonia australis. The sequence continues at coordinate 8,673 of JAMKQA010052173.1, forward strand.
GTAGGGCATATCATTGTCCTGACCAATGGGCTTCTCTGTATTGTGACCTCACAGGTCTCAGTTTCAACAAGCATGGGGATGCGTCTCCTCTTGACGCCCCTGTGTGTCCGGATATCTAAGGACTCTCACCCTAGGTCCTACCAGTACTTAACAATCTTAGTCTTGGCACCTGTACTAACCAAGGTATCACGTCTAACTACACAGAGGTCTCATATCTCTTGGCTCGCAGCCACATGTCTTTATGTATAGTTAGTACCCTAGGTCTTCGACACTCGGAACAAACGGAGTCCTGTATCTCCAAGTTCGGTTGGCCCTCGACCCACAAACCTTAGCCTTGGTCTCGTGAATGACAATCCAGAAATCTCATACCTCTAGCATCTGACAAATACTTACCTCAACCTCTTGGTCACTTGCCACACCTTCAAGTCCTAGTGAATCATCAATTAAACATTTTCAGGATATAGACTCATCCTGAAGAATCACATAGAAACCCAATAGTGGTCTCGAAGTTCTTATTGACTTGCAAGACCAAATACCAATTCATCTTGCTAGTTTTTTTTGGGCCATTCTCAAAATCATCCTAATGGTTATCTTATTTGTTTTTGTATCAATTTAATTATTTCTCCAAGATTAATTCATATATACAATCACACACACACACACACACACACACACACACACACACACACATAAACTCTTAAAACACTCAAAATTAGTTCAAGGCTTGGTTCGACATTTCGGTTAAATTTGGTTAGTCGAAATCCCCTGATTTGGCATATTGGACAATTTTGTATGCCATTTCTGGCGATTTCTTCATATTGAAATTTACTTTGAAATAGCCATTCACCGAAGTTAGGACCTTGGGCGAACCAACTTTCAATGAACTAAAAATTCTACAAAAATGCTCAAGCAAGTATTCTAAGCCTACTTTCATATGGAACAAAAATTATTCAATTTCCGTACCCATAAATCAAGATATAAATGATTGAAGCTATAAGACTCAAACTGGCATAACTTGATGGGTTATCAATATTTGCATAACCATTGGTATTTCTATAGGTTATGGAAATTAACAAGTAGCCTATTACAATAAAGATCTTCGAGTCTACTTTCTAATGAAACAAAAATCATTCAATTTCAATATTCATAGCTCAAGTTATACATGATTGAAGCAAGAAGGATCAAATAAGCTCAATAGTGACAATATCCTCATAAATCCTTAAAAAATTCATCAACATTTACTAAAAATCTACAAAATCCTTGTCATGCATCTAGATCATCCCCACTTAACATATTCCATTAATCTTAAGCTTAAATGAAGAGAATTCAAAAGAATGGGGTGTATACCTTTCTTTTTTCTTCCCTTCTCTCTTTCTTACTTTTCTTCTTTGTTTTTCTTCTCTTCTGTCTTCCTTCATAGCAACGGTTGCCATCTCTCTCCTCTCTCTGCTTCTTGCGCCCTTCTTTCTTTCTTTCTTTTTCAGGTTTTGCTCCTTCTCTCTTAAGCTTTCCTTTCTTCTCCTCTCTTCCTTTTCTTCTTATACTGCTTTGGCTCCTCCCTTGCTCCCTTTCTCCCTTTCTTTCTCTTCTTTTCTTTCTTCTTTGGTTCAACCCCTGCATACCAAAAGAAGAATTGGTGAAAGCAGTACTTAATGGTGACATTTGATTTCTTTTTTTTATTTACTGTTAAACTATTGTAGGAGACGGCGAGATCGGCAGCCGCAGACGGCGAGATGGAGGAGGGAGAGGGCTGAGGGGACCTCCGGTGAGATCGGCAGCCGCAGAAGGCGACGGCAGCCGCAGACGGCGAGATCCGCAGACGACACGGCGAGATGGAGGAGGGAGAGGGCTGAGGGGACCTCCGACGAGATGGGAATGCGGACTGCGCGGTTGCTGTCTTGACTCTTAGGGAATGCGGACTGCAGACGGCGAGATGGAGGAGGGAGGTAGGATTTAGGGCAAGCCGCAACTCGCAAGCCCGCACCTACACGGGAATAAGGAAGTAGAAAAATAGTTAGTGTAAAATAGTGTAAGGTATATATATATATATACATATATATATATATATTAGCGGGTCCACGGGTCTGGGTCTAAAAAAACCCAGACCCGACCCAATAAGTGAGCGGGTCTAACGGGTCCGGGTCTACGGGTCCACGGGTCTGAAAATCAAGACCCAGATCCAGACCCAACGGGTCCAGACCCACGGGTCTAGGTCTAGACCCGACCCATTGCCACCCCTAGACACGACTATGAGGAGGAAGATAAACTCTTCTTCAGTGAGCAAGATCAACTTCTTCTTCAGAAATTCCCTTGGATGGTGATGAGATCTAACCTCTACTTTGTTCCCTCTCTCTTCCTGATCCCAGCATTTGAAGAAGAACTGAATCGACTTTTCCCTGAGAAGGACACTGTTTTCCACCATTTGGTGGGTCGTTACCTTTTCCATCCCGCCAACTCAGTGTGGGGCTTGATTACTAGATACTATCAGCCATCAGGCCTATCTTGCTAAGGCAGACGGAAGGACAGGCATACAGATAAGGATCTTCTTTGATCAAGGACTTGGTCGGCTTCAGCATATTATAGACCAGATTTTCCCTTGTATAACGAGGGAGAAACTGTTGCCTGATGTAGATCTTCAACAGCAGATTACACCAACACCAAGTGGCAAAACAAAAGCAGTCCTCTTGACATCCTTGCGCTCTGGGTACTTCTGTTGCCTGATGCGATGTTGTGAGCGTATACCAACCAAGCCACGAGGAGTACCAGCAGACAGAAAACCATTCACACAACCTGAAAGCATGGGCGGAGTTGTATCTCCTGAGCCTAACTGATGCTCTGGTCACAAGCTCATGGTCTACATTTGGTTACGTAGCACAAGGTCTAGGATCAGGCCTTAAACCATGGATTCTGTCCAAGCCTGTGAATCGCACTGCTCCTGAACCCCATTGTCGCAGGGCCATGTCAATGGAACCGTGTTTCCATATTACGACTGCAAAGCTAAGAGGGTTGTGGATATAGGAAAGCTTGTACCTCATGTTATGCACTGTGAAGACGTGAGATTGGGGATTAAGTTGGTTGATCAAAATGAGTAGTAGTTGCACGAGTATAAACTTTGCAGCAAAGTATTGATACGATACCAGTTGTTTGATGATACTATACTAAAGTGCGTGAAAATGTAAAATCTATCCTCACAAACTTTTTGTGACTCAATATGATTATATATTTTATGTTGCTTGTATCAGGGAAAAATAAATAAATCATTATATAGCTATATGTATTTAGGAAAATTATTTAATTTTGAATTTTTAACACTACAAATTGGTCCTTGATATGCATTATTACAGATCAATGTTCTTGTGTTTCATGTGGGTTCATGGATGTTTTTATCTTGTGTTACGACATAGACTTTATTTGATTTAAAAGTTTTTTTCTCCTTTTCTTTTGGTGTCCAGGGTCTTTGGTGGCAACACTCCAAATTCTGTGGTCTGCTTTGAACCCTTGTACATGCAAGAGGCAAGAAATAATTTCCACCTTATAGTGGTTTTAAAATCTTTTCTACCAGTATGGGCAATTCTTTCTATTCGAATAATTTGTAAACAACATGAAGAGAAACATTACTCATAATTATTTATATTTATTATAAATATATTGAAATTGAAAATTGTTGGTTGGTAAGTCGAATCCTTCAATTTCAACTCTAATTAAATAATTTAAGGGTATGTCTATGATATCCTTATGAGTATCAAAAAAATTGTTTAGTGTCAAAACTTTCAATCTTAATCATTTATCTAAATATATGAGCGATGAGATTTATAATTGTAAATAAATAATTTAAATTATTAACAAATAATTACAACTCTGTGAGATAACTTTATGAGTATCATATAATTTTTTATAATTTAATTGTTGTCATTTCCGAAAAGACCCATCAGTGTAATGGAGATTTAAAGTTTCTATAATAGATTGTTGTAAAAATCAGTAAGATAATATCCCTCGAAGTTGGCCACTTAGGGTCTTTTAGGTCCTTGGGGTTCTAAGTTTGACTCTATTGGAGTCAAATTTCGGAATTATTTTCATATATTTGATTAATGCAGGCTACTATCTTCAACTTCAGGTTTACCCTTCATCATTGTCTGAGTGTCCGCTTTGATAGGAAAAGGATTCTCGGTTTAAAAAAAATCCTTCGAAGTCTATAGTTGCAACAGTATCGATGTTACTGTGGATCTCAATGTCCAAGGTACACCTTCTTATCACTATAAAATTTTATATCCATTGAAGTCTTGAGTTGCAGCAGCATCGATGTCATTTGCGGATCCAAATGTCCAAAATACAACACGTTAATTATCACCACAAGAAAGTAAGTTTTTTGTCCCTCAAAGTTAGACATGGAATTCAGACCGGGTCGGACCGGCCCGGCCCATGGAACAGGCGGCCTGCTGGCTGGTCCGGGTCGACTGCAAAAAACCATGGGCCCGACACGGCCCATGGCCCGCATGTGGGCAGGGCCAACGGGTCCACGGGCCGGGTCGGTCCATCGGGCCTTAAAAAAAATAATAATAAAATAATATAATAAAAAATAATTTTTTATTAATATTTTTTTTTTGAAATACAACAAAAAAATTACATGTTTACATAAAAAATACAAAATATATTTACATCATTTGTTTTATATTTTTTTTTCAATTTTTACATAAAGAATTATTCTTTTGGAGAGTCTGTTCTGCCTATTGAAGTTGATGTCGCATCATCGTCTTCTTCTGATTCAGACTTTAAGCTCAAACCTTGAAAACGATCAACCACATCGTACCAATCTTTTAAGCAGACG
>JAMKQA010052174.1:0-12441 GCA_024699735.1 Posidonia australis
CTCGGGCGATGGAAAACCAAAACAAGTGAAAATCGCGGAAAACCGAGGAAAACCCGGAAAACGAGGTAAAGACTAAGCTCGGAACATAGCTAGAAAGCATGCACCAAGCAAGGAAGAAAAGACGGAAAAAATCGTGCAAAAAGATGTGAAAAGTATGCAAGATGTAGATGTGAATGCAAATCTGAAGAATGCAGGGGGTTTTGTGCAAAAAACCCAAAATCCGAGGAAAGTCGGAGTCCGGAAGCCCAAATCAACGAAAATACATGGGAAAACACATTCCATGCATGCATGAAGAAATCTGGAGTCAAATATGCTCCATAGTGCAAAATGAAGTTCTCTAGGGGTTAAAATGCAATTTACCCACTAATGCATGCAATGTATGTCAATTCAGCACAAAATCTGGATAAAATGCAAGGAAAATACTCAGAAATGATTTAGGGGTAAAACAGGCATTCTACCCCTGATAACAGCAAATCAGAGTAATTACAATAAAGCACAGGGGCTAAACTGCAAAATACCCAGCAACCAAAGCATTCAGGAATCATTCTAAAGAAAATAGGGGTAAAAGTGCAATTAAACCATGAAAACATATTTCTGAAATGCTTTAAAACCAAGTCAGGGAGTTTTATGCAATTTTCATAGCAGAATAAGCTTTCTGGAAGTTTTCTGTAAAAGACAGGGGTCTAAATGCAATTTTCCCAGTGAAAACATGCTTCTGGAAAAGTTTCAGAGAAGTATGAGGGCTAACATGCAATTTGACCAACAAAAACAACTATCCAGAGAGTTTTTGAAACATGCAAGGGCTTAAATGCAATTTTCACTATAAAATGAACTGTCAGAAACATTCTGAGAAAATGCAGGATCTTACATGCAATTTTCACAGGAAAATGAACTTGCAGGAAGTTTTTAAGAAAGTGCAGGGTCCTTTTAGCAAAATGTCTGCAAGAAAACATGTTTCAAAGACTCTGGGGGCTTTTATTAAAGTTTTAAACTCAGAAAACATTATTTTAAATGTTCAAGGTAAAACATATAATATTTTCAATTAAAACTTTATTCGAAACATTTTAGAAAAATGAGTGCAGGACCGATATGCAATAAAAGGACCAGAAAGTAATTCCAGAAGGACCTATTCGCAAGAAAAACATAAACTCCAGATTTTATTTAAAATAAAAGTTTAAATGTTTTTAAAACTGAAAAAAAGGGATGACGGTCGTCGACAACGGAGCTTGCCGCCGCCGACCGCCGGAGGAGGGCAAACAAGACCTTCCCGTGGTCTGATCTTAGATCAGGCTTCACGAGAGGCAAGAAGGAGAGGAGAAGAAGACATCCAACGGAGTGGATGGACAATCCAGCGGTGGGAACGGGCCTCCCACCTACCTCGTCGTCGAGGTGCTCCAGCGACGGCGTCGGGGAAGAAGGAGCTCTCCGGAGGTTGAGGAGCGGTGTTCCAAGGCTCCTGGTGGCTGCGGGATGCTGCGGGGACCCTTTCGAAGCGGCGTGAAGGTTGGTGGAGCGAGGTGGTGGCCTGATCGTTGTCGCCGCGGCTTCCTCCGACGAGCGGCATTGCTGGGACAGTCCAGTGGTCGCGGCGCGGATCCAGAGGTTCGGGAGTACTTGCGGGGCATGAAGGATGGTGTCCGGACCAATGGAGGGGCGCAGGAGGCTGGAGGCTGCTCTGGATGCTCTGGATCCCATCGTCTTCTCCGGCGACGGCGCGATCAGAGCGCCATTCCGACGGCGTCGCGCGGGCTGCTGGGAGCGACGGAACGGCAACGGCGGGGCACGACGAGCTCCGAGAAGACCAGAGGAGGAGGAGAGAAGACTCGGAGGTCCAGGAAACGTCCTGGATTGCCCCCCCTCCACCTCTGTCGCCGGAGTTTGGCGACGGCGGGGCACGGCGAAGCTTCGTTAGCCAAGGGATCACTCTAGGGGATCACTCTGGATCCCTTGGAAACACTCCAGAATGAGAAGGAAGGCCTAGAGATCTACAATTCAGACAAATAAGAGAGGATCTGTGTGTACCTGGCTGGAGTTGCCTCGCCGGAGCTCTGGAACGACGACTGGCTCTGCTCCTCTGCTTCACGCTCTGGCACTCTGGTTCTCTCTCTCTCGCTCTGAATTGTCTTCTGCGGTGGAGCCAAAGTTCTGAATCTCGCGTCGCGAGCTCTGCTTCTCCATTTATAGGTGAACCCAACAAATGGTGACCCACTTCCGCGCGTAACAGAATGGCAACAACTCCGACCGCCGTTACGCCAGCTTAGTAGACAGCCAACGACTGTTCCCCACGTGCTCCGGTCTGTCCCCTTGCGCGCCGACAGAGGCCAACAGCGGTCCAAGCTTGCAGCGGCACATCCAGTGGCTGCCGGCGGTTGATCCAACGGCTGAGGTAACTTGGGGAGCTGCTGGATCAGATGGACTGAAGGACTTGTGCTGAGCTCAGTGTAGAAAGGTGGCTGAACTGAAATCGCGAGGAGTTATATGTATAGAAATCGAATTCGGTGGGGAATGAAGAAGAATGAGTAAAATATTTGAATATCTGGGTAGGAAAACTTTGGTAAATGAAGGGGAAAGAAAATGAATATGGTTATTGGGTTTAAATCTGGATGGAAAGGGATGAATGAGCTTGGTTTTGGAAGAAGATCAAATGTGGGTTGAGCCATTGTGGACTTTGGGCTTCATGGGCCTATGTGGGCTTCATGGGCCTATGTGGATTTGATGGGCTTTCATGGGCCTAAGTGAGCTTTTGGGTTCAATTTGGGCTTGATGGGCCTAAGTGGGCCTTCACGGGCCCAATTGGGCCTCCATGAATTAAATGGCCTAAAGAGGGTTTGTGGCCCCAAATGGGCTCAACCAGGGTTCGAACTCAGCCACCACATCTTTATCCTGCAAAATTGGAAATTTGGGGTGTCTACACTCATTAGCCGGAAAGGTGGTATGCCCGCACGGGGACTTTCACCATGGTAATGCAGGAGGTTGAGGTTGGTGTCTCTTCGACTGCTTATAATCTGGTCACCCCTGATCAAGGTTGCACTAGAAAAAGATTTCTAGATTTGAGATTGTATGATAATTTTAAGTTAAAATCGAGCTGAGTTTTTGACTTTTGACTTTTAGCCAGATTTGAGATTTGGACTGGAGTCTAGTCTAGAATTGTTTCCAGAAAAGCATTAGAAGGGAACATGAGATTTTAAAATAAGAAAGAGAAAATATTTGAGAAAAGCATGAAAATTTCTTGAAAGATTTAGGAAAGAGATTTCCTAATGACATGTTTTGTCAAGAATTTTTAGAATTTAAAAAGAGTTTTGTTCTAGTTTTGAGGACCCAGAGTTTAGCTTTGATAGATGTTTTCCGCTATATTTTCTGATAGGTGCGTACTAGGTGCTTTAGAAGTCACTCACATGTGTTTTTGTAATGTTTTGTTTTCAATTGCTCAATTAAAGTGTAGTCTAGTCCGGTGTTCGTAGACTGAAGCCACTAGTCGTACATAGGTTCTAGGTAGTAAATAGCTTAATTTTCTTTTTAGTCCAGTTAATCCTAGTTAGTAGTGTAGTTTCCGTAGTGCCCGTTTAGGGGGCATTACAGATGGTTTGAGAGATTTACTGAGCATTTATGGGGTTTTAATGGTGGTGGTTGGCCGATAGGTGAATAGTGCTCATTTGGCTTTGTTTGGTGATTTCATGTGATCCAGACAATGGATCATTGTATTTCTTGTCCCGAATGGAAGATCGTCTTGAGAGCTCCATTTTAATATATTGCATGTTTGGTTTGATGTGGTGTTTGCAGGGATTGAGCTTTTGGGTCCTGTTTTGGATGCCCTACTATTGCCTGATTCGACATGCTGATTTTGATTCGATATGCTAATTCCTGATGTTGGTCTACCTTGAGCTCTTGATCCAATATACCGAATTAGTTTGGTATACCGAATGGGTTCTCAAGTGTATGTCCCAGTCCCTAGTCCGGTCGACCGACGGATTTTGATCTACCAAACCAAACCCCTGAACTTGTTCTTAAGCATTTTAGGTTGGGTTTTTAGGTAATTAAATATTATTAATTAATAGATTGGGCTTGTAGGTAATTGTGGGCTATAAATGAGTAGAATAATTAGTAGAATGATTATAGGGATTGCCTAAAATGAACTAACAAGAAACCCCTTGAGTATAGGTAGATTAAAAGACAATACAACTTAGGAATACTAAGTCTCTCCCTTAATGGTTTAGAAAAGACAATAGGGATCAAGATGTCATCCTTAGGTCTAGATATTGACTTTGTTTTGGGTGTGATGCATTGAATGATGTATTCAATGGCACTGATTTGGGTGTTTGACTCTAAGCTGGTTGTGTTTCCCAAGGAACATGAGCCAATAGGCATCTTATACTTTGGCACAAGAACTTAGAGTTCTAGGCATGCTTTTGTGTGACAAAGAAACCTAAGCACTTGGCCAACCTTCAGGGATAGGAAATACCATGAGGGTCGTGAACTACTTGCTTAGGTTGAGGTCTGCATGTTGTGCAATTCCTTCTAGGTGATCCTGATGGTGCCTTGACTTTGCCTCTGTTTTGAGCAAAGTTTTGCGGAATATGATTTTAAATGGATTTCAAATGGTTTTGGAAAAATAGATGTTTTAGGAATGGTATTCCCAAGGCTTTGGAAAGATTTTCTAGGAGCAACAATACCTAAGTTCTCAGTCAGCTTCTAGGAATGAATGATACCTCTAAAGTCGTGAGCTTTTGCTTAGAGTGAGGTCCGAGTGTTTTGCGTTTTACGTGGAACCAAGAAATCGATGCTCTCAACTGACCCTCAAGGATGAGTGATTCCCCTAGGGTCGTGAGCTGCTCGCTTAGGTTGAGATCCTTGTGGTTTTGTTGAGTCTTATGTGTCGTGATTCGAGGACTGTCCAGGTGTAAAGGTATGACACTACTGTAGTCTTAGGTACCGAGGTGAGAACGCCAAGAGGGTGTACCTTTGAGCAGCTTTCCCAGGTGGGGTGAGCAACTTTCCTTGGTGGGGTTAGCTTTTGAGGGTTCTACAGATGGTGGGATGCCGAGCGGACAGACTCCTCCACATGGTGGTTTGTCTGTGGTAGTGCAGTGCACTTTGGTGACTGCTTGTGGCTAGTGTTTTACACTAGACACCAGGCAGTACGACACATTGTTGCTTGTGGTTGTGGTGTTACACCCGTGTGGTGAGGTGCTTTAGCTAGAGTGGCATTATTTGAGGTGGTTGTGCTAGACTGGCGTTGTGATTTTGTTGTACCCTGATTTAGAGAATCAGGCTCCCATCTAGAGAAGACCGTGGTGTAGCACTTATGTGGCGTTGTGTTTTAGAGCAATGGCTCCGTGGCTTTAGTGTTGTTGCTCTGATCTAAAGGAGACCGTGTTGTGCAATGTAGAGGCTCTGTGACTTGTGTTTTATGGTTGTTGTGGGTGTACTGTTTGTAATTATGAGCATTCAAGCACTGCTGGCTGGTTGTTTAATCCGCGTGGAAAATGCGTAGGCTCAGATTGTGTAGTTCTCGGGCTTAACTTAGTGAGAGTGGCTATTTCAAGTGTGCATAAAGAATTTTAAAAGAACATGCATAAGGTTTTGAAAGGAAAAGAAACGAATAGATTTTAAAGACATGGCTTTCAAGGTTTTGTTACTTACTAGGCAATAATGAGTTGTTCTGTTGTGCTGTTGTGACATCTAGGAGAGATGCTTGTGCTTGGTTGCCCTCGACATTGATTATCAAGTCATTTAGGTGAAGTGTGTGTGTAGTGACCATTTTGAGTGGTCACTCACATGCACTTTGTTTGTGGTTTTTTGCAGGTGTAGAGATGGGAGTTGGTTTTCAGCTACTATACATAGAAGGAGTCACACTGCCACACATTAGGGATTCTGGTGAGTTTATAATTTTAGTTTTATTTCTGTTGTTTATGCTTTATAAATTATGTGTGAACAGAGTGTAATGGTGATTGATAAAAGAATAATAAAAATGAAAATATGTAGTTAGGTTTGAGAGGTAGTGACTTGAAGGTCATTACAATTTTGTTAGGTTTTAACTTTATGATAGGGACAAAACTAAACACCAATGTTATGAAATTTTATTTTATAACTAAAATACCCTTACATAAAATATTCTTTTCTTTCTCCACTAAATCCTGATGTAGGAATATCTTGATGTATTGCTAGAAGAATTGCCTGGTATGCCACCGCATAGGGAAGTGGAATTTATGATTGATTTGGTGCGAGGATCAGGTCCTATTTCCAAGGTTCCATATGGGATGGCACCCGTTGAATTGAGGGAGCTCCAGAATCAACTGTAAGAACTGATGGATACGGAATTTATTCGTCCTAGTGTTTCACCTTAGGGAGCACCAGTTCTATTTGTTAAGAAGGACGATTCACTTCAACTCTGTATAGACTATCGGATGTTGAACCAAATCACTGTTAAGAATAAGTATCCACTATCCAAGATTGATGATTTATTTAATCAGTTGTAGGAAGCATCGGTGTTTTCCAAGATAGATCTGAGATTTGGATACCATCAGTTGTAGATCAGTGAACCAGATGTGCAGAAGACAGCCTTTCGCACCCGCTATGGACATTATGAGTTTTTGGTTATACCATTTGGACTGACGAATGCTCCGACTGCCTTCATGGACTTGATGAATAGGGTGTTCATGCCCTATTTGGATTAGTTTGTGGTCATCTTTGTGGATGACATTCTAGTGTATTCTCTGGATATTCAGACTCACCAGAGACATTTGAGGATCGTACTGGAGACATTGAGGCAGCATCAGCTTTATGCCAAGTTCTCCAAGTGCGAGTTGTGGCTAGAGGAGGTGTCCTTCCTTGGTCAAATCATTTCAGAAGAAGGCATCAAGGTAGATCCAGTCAAAGTGGAAGCTATGAGCAGTTGGGTCAGACCGAAGACAGTAACTGAAATCAGAAGTTTCCTCGGCCTAGTAGGATATTAGAAGAGATTTATCTAAGATTTCTTCAAGATTGCTGCACCATTAAGTAGATTGACCAGAAAAGAAGTGCACTTCACCTGAGATTGGCAGTGTGAGGAGAGTTTTAATAAGTTGAAAGCTCATCTATGGTCAGCCCCAGTTTTGACTTTGCCTTTTGGGAGTGGTGATTTCACAGTCTACAGTGATGCCTGTGGGACTGGTATGGGGTATGTGCTAATGCAGCATGGTAGGATGGTGTCGTATGCCTCACACTAGTTAAAAGATCATGAGAAGAATTATCCCACCCATGACTTGAAAATGGCAACTGTTGTGTTCGCTCTAAAGATTTGGAGGCATTATCTGTATGGCAAACAATTTGAGGTGTATACAGATCATAAGAGTCTGAAGTACAGCTTCACTCAAAAGGATCTGAACCTGAGACAGAGGCGTTGGGTGGAATATATTAAGGATTATGACTTCAGCTTGTCATACCACCTAGGGAAAGCAAATGTGGTTGCAGATGCTCTGAGCAGACACATTCGTGTTATGGCTAGCCTGATGACATGTGAATGGAAATTGTTAGAAAGGTTAGTGGAGTGTAGACCTCAAAGACAGTCTCAGGGAGCTGCAAGAGTTGTGTTGGTAAATTTGTCTATTCGCCCAAGAATGATCGAGGCGATTATCACCGCTCAACAATATGATTCTTTTGTGTTAGATATCTAGAAGAAGCTAGAAGCTAGAAGCAAGAAGCTGGTAATGCCCCTCACCTTTCAGTTGGGGAAAACGGTGGATTGAGATACGACCTGAGATTATATGTGCCTCAAGTGGAGGAAATCAAGAATAGTTTACTTGATGAAGCTCACCGCTCTAGATACACTATTCATCCAGGAAGCACCAAGATGTCTAAAGACCTGAAAAGGAATTTTTGGTAGCCTGGGATGAAGAGAAAAATTGCTGAGTATGTGGCAAAGTGTGCAACTTGTCAGATGGTGAAGATAGAGCACCAGAAGTCCGGAGGGACCTTGCAGCCTCTGAACGTTCCAGTGTGGAAATGGGAAAATGTGTCGATAGATTTTGTGACAGGTTTGTCGAGGACCCGAAGAAAGAATGCTACAGTTTGGGTGATTGTGGATTGCCTTACGAAATCGATACATTTCTTACCAATGATGGTGAACCTTCCCTTGGCAAAACTAATAGAATTATATGTAGCAGAGATTGTGAGACTACATGACGTCCCAGTGTCTATTGTATCGGACAGAGACACGAGGTTTACATCACAGTTCTGAGTAGCTTTACAAGAGGCGTTTGGTACAGTGTTGAGCTTTAATACCGCCTTTCACCCCTAGACGAATGGCTAGACAGAGAAGACCGTCCAGACACTTGAGGATATGTTGAGGGCCTGTACCTTGGACTTTGGTGGTAGCTAGGAGGATCACTTACCTCTAATTGAGTTTGCATATAATAATAGTTACCATGCCAGTATTGGAATGGCACCATATGAGACACTGTATGGTAAACCCTGCAGGACACCCACTTGCTGAAGTGAGGTGGGTGAGAGATAGTTGATTGGGCCCGAGATCTACAGAAGTACGAGGGCAAGGTGGACCTGATTAGGAAGAGGTTGTTGTCTACCCAGAGTTGGCAGAAGAGTTATGCAGATAAGAGGCAGAGACCTCTGGAATTCTAGGTAGGAGACTTCGTATTCCTGAAGGTGTCACCAACCAAAGGAGCAATGTGGTTCGGAAAGAGAGGTAAGTTGAACCCAAGATACATCAGACCGTACTAGATTACCAAGAGGGTTGGTGAGGTAGCATACAGACTAGATTTGCCCCCAGAGTTGGCTGGTGTACACAGCACCTTCCATGTGTCCATGTTGAGGAAGTGTTTGACTGATGCGTCTGGTGATACCAGTGCAGCCAGATGAGCTGTAAGAGGACCTGTTTATGGTTGAAAATGTAGTTCAAATACTGGACAAAAAAGAGCAAGTCCTCAGGAACAAAGTGATTCCATTGGTGTCAGCTCAGTGGCAACACCACGGTACAGAGGAGGCTACCTGGGAGTACGAGGTGGACATCCAGAGATAGTATCCCTACTTGTTTTACTAGAGCTGAATTTTGAGAACAAAATTCTTTTAAGGGGGTAGGATGTGAAACCTAGGCTTGATTATCCATTTTTAATTGTAAACCATGTAATTAATTGGAATATTGTATAAATGGTTTATTAATGGATAATCTGTTGTTTTTTGTGTGTGTGAGGATTTGGTTAGCTTTCTATGCACATATTTGTGTTATGGGACCAATGTGGGGTCTGGTCTGAGGATGCACAATCGCCTTGATTTGCGTGTCCATCTTTTTCCTTTTCTTTCTTTCCTTTTTTCTCTCTCTCCCTCACGAGTTCTTATCTTCTTCGTCTCCTTTCTTCTTCTCTCCAACCTGTGCCACCATAGAGCAAGCCCGTGCCTCCCCATCCCCTCCGACACGAGAGTGATGGGATTGGTGGCTGGCGCAATGCGAGAGGAGGAGGAAATGGAAAGGTGGAAGCCAAGAAAGAAAGAGGGAGAGAAAGGGTGGTACGCGAGTCGGAGGAGAATAGTTTCGTCCGCAAGGATCGTCGGTGGAAAAAGCTTTGCCAGCGCGTGGGAGAGGTCGCTGGAGTGCCACTTGAGGTACGCGACCCCTCTTCCTCTCTCGTTTTACATTCTTTAGCTTAATGTGTTAAATGCATAAAAAATGCATGTAAAATCATAGAAAAATAGTGAGAAGGATGAAAATGTGATTAATAGCATGAATATGTAGAGATTATGCGGTTAGGGCGAATTTATATGGATTTATACGAATTTTTGGTAAGTAAGCTACAGTGATTTGGAATGAGTTCCATGCCTTTATGATTTTCGTATGGATAGCATGATGAATGAAATGATGAATGGTTTGAGGGGTTTTGATGTAGAATCAAGGGTCTACACCCCATATTTTATTCATGTTTTTTGATGTATGTTTATTAGGTCCGCTGGAAGTCCCAATTCCGACGAACGTTTGGGTCGTAAACAGGGGAAGTGTATAGGGCACGGGGAATTCGACATGCCGAATTGGATTCGGCATACCGATTTCCTGTCAATTTTCAGCCAAGCTCCTAGCTTTGGTAAACCGAGAATGCTTAGTTGACCGAAACAGAGGGTTTTGGTATACCGAAAGGATTCGATATACCAAACCTGATTTCGATTTACCAATTTTATCTCTTGGCCTATATGAATAAACGAGTATGGAAAACGAAAATAAATGATTTTAAAGGGATAATGAGTATGTGTAAATGGTGTTTTCTCCATGTAAATGTCATATAGGAATATTTAATCCAAATAAGTGAATTTGGAAATGATTTTGGGTTTAGAGCCTTAAAAATGAATCAAAGTGATTAAATGTGTGGTTTAGCGTGTTTTTGGGCATGAGACCCAATTTGTGATTTTAAATACATGGTTTTGGAATGATTTGGAGTTGGGACCCCAGTAGAGGGGCATGTGTTGCATGGAAAAGATTCCTGCAATAAAAGGATAAGATGAAAATGGTTTTGAAAGGAAAATTTAAGAGCTTTGAAAATGAAATAATAATAATGTTTTATGGAATCACGGGGGTTGGTGTTGGCAGTATGGTAGGAAAATGATACTCTAAGAAACCAATTGTCAGACACGACCGTAATTGCCAGAATAGGACCACAAGAGGTTGGTGTCGGCAAATTGATAAGATATCAATTGTCAAATACGACCGTGGTCACTAAGCTTGAGACGGTGTAGGTTGAGCCTGGTATATAAACCAGGTGTTCGGGTCACCGATGGAACGTCAGAAAAAGATGTATCTCCGTGCATATGAATAGAAATCGAGGCCAGTTGGCCGAGGCGATGTCCTTCCGCACGGGGAACTTCACCGCGGCAGTGCAGAGAGGTAGGGGAAATGTTGTCCTCACCTACTACTTGTGTGCCTGGTTATCCCTGATCAAGGTAACATCAATAAGAAAAGTGAAAATTAATGAGAAAAGTATGTGGCTTGTGAAAATGAAAATATGAGGTTTGACTAGGATTGAACTTGTGTTTGGTCCTAAAATCCTAGAAATAAATGAGAATTGTATTTTAACCAGTTACCAGCCAATGTTTGTGGTTTTGGTTTTGAACCTTGCGAGGCATTGTACTTTAGGCTGGACCTGGTGGAGAATATGGTTTTCTCGAGATATGAGAATGGTTTTAAAAATGTATAAAAGAAAAGGAATATGAGTTTTGGCAAAAAGTGTGGTTTTGGAAATGGATTTCCAAATGCTTTAAAAGAAAAGGGAATGTGAACTTTTGAAAAGAGTATGGTTTTGGGAACGGATTCCCAAGTGATTTGTAAAGAAAAAGGAAATGATGTTTTAAAAATGGATTTTAAAAAGAAAACCATGTTTGGTAAATTAAAAGTTGTGTTTTTAGTAAGTTTTGCCGAGTTTTGTTGTTTATGTGTTTGAGGCGTATATTGGGTGACTTAGATGTCACTCACGTATACTTTGTTTGATTTTAAGGTGCAGGTTGGAGTGCAGGTTGGAGTGCAATCTATTTTCGGTGCTTGAGTAGGAGCTACTAGTTGCACATTGTTTCCTAGAGGTGAACCTTAGTTATAGTTATTTAATTATTACTGTAATTAGTGTAATTTGTTTATGATACTATGATTTAGGTAACGTGCCTTGGTTCGGGGAGTTACAGAGTGGTATAAAAGCTAAGGTTACACCTAGTGCACTGGCTTGGTGATGTCCAGTCTAGTGGCTTCATAGAACAACACAGTAGAGAGTTTGCACCTGATTTTGGTTGTTGTATTTTCTTATTGTGTTGGCAGAAAGATGTCTCACGAAGGCCATAGTCGTGGCAAGGCCCTAGTGCCCGACTCTGAGACGAGAGAGGGCAGTGCATGGAAGGACATGCGACGAAAGTTTGGAGAGATGATGTGGGGTTTCACCCAGTCCTTTGGCAATAGCAGTAGGGATGAGGCGAAGGGAGACCCATGGGTCAAGTAGTTCCACCAACTAGGTGTGTCGACTTTTGATGGGCACGGCACACCAAAGGAGTGTAAGGCTTGGTTCCTAGAAGTGGAGAAGATTCTGGAAGGGATCGAGTGTCCAGTGGAGAAGTGGGTTCAGATCGCAGCATTTCAGCTAAAAGGTGCTGTGGATCAGTGGTGGAGGGCTACGCGCCGCACCAAGTTCCCAAATGTTGATCTGTTGATGATCGCTAAGGAGGAGTTACAGAGTGGTATCAAAGCTAAGGTTACACCTAGTGCACCAGCTTGGTGATGTCCAGTCTAGTGGCTTCATAGAACAACACAGTAGAGAGTTTGCACCTGATTTTGGTTGTTGTATTTTCTTATTGTGTTGGCAAAAAGATGTCTCACGAAGGCCATAGCCGTGGCAAGGCCCTAGTGCCCGACTCTGAGACGAGAGAGGGCAGTGCATGGAAGGACATGCGACGAAAGTTTGGAGAGATGATGTGGGGTTTCACCCA
>JAMKQA010052175.1:0-10628 GCA_024699735.1 Posidonia australis
TGTAAAACAAATATTGTAAAGTTTTTTTGTATTACTTTTTTTGTATTCCAGAATAGACATGTAATACTTTTTTTGTATTTGAAAAAAAATAATAATAAAAAATTATTTTTTAAAAAATTTTAAAGTTTTTTTTTAGACCTAATGGGCTGGCCCGACCCGGCCCGACCCGTGGGCCCGTTTGGCCCAGCCCGCGGTCGGGCCATGGGCCGTGCCGGGCCCACAGGTCCGCGATGCCGGCCCGGCCCGGAACGGCCCGGCCCGATTTCCATGTCTATTCTCACGGTTGGGAAGACGTACAAGCAGTGTCTACCGATTCCAGAGTTGAAGACCCCGACGAGCGTCGTCGGCTCCTCTCCCGATGTTGGCGGAGTTGCACGGGGTGAATCTCACCACCAGTGCTCGTGAGTAGTCGTGGAGGAACCCTAGTGTTTTGACATCAGGAATCCTTACTACGGCGAGCAATTCCGCGACTTCCGACTCATGTCTTGTGACGTAGTGGAGAGAAGGGCACCCTGCCACCCTCTCTGTCTCCATATCTAGTGGAGGTCGAAGTAGATCATTGGCAGAAATGCTGAAGAAAGCACGAAGGAGTTGGTTATCAGAGTTGCGAAACTCGACATTGCAAAGGCAATGTGGGTGGGGAAGAGAAGCTTTGGGAACTACGCTGTATTTTTAGGCGCTAATCATCCTGTGGCTCTTTCCGTCGAAGATTTTCCAATGCTAAAGAGGGACTGCATCTGCTTCACAGATCACGACGTCATGTATAACATGCCGAAGCCTACCTATGACTTGGGAGTGTTCAGCTTAGAAGAAAGGAATATTAAGCCGGTATCGTGACGTCGACTTCTACTGTAGACTCTGGCCACGACCTTTCTGGGTGTGGTTGTTGCCCCTACATCTTCTCTTTTGTTTCCACTTATGTTATCTTTATAGTTTAAATTCATCATTTTTTTTTTTTTTGGTTTTTTGAAATCAGTAAAAGGTTTTCAGTAGACCTAGGTGGATGTACCATCGGAAAATTCAGGTTCTATCTGCGGCAAGGCAGCACCAAAGGGGTGAAATCCCATACAAATTTAATCAGACCAACAAGAGTGCTAGAGCATGGGATTATTAGTAAAATGAATATATAGGGTTGAGGCATTTGGATCCATGAGTTTTAAATATGTATTGTTTTTTTTGTTTGGTTATTGTAGTCCTTGTATCTTGTATTGCTATTCCTAGTGGCTTGTTCAGTTGAAATCCAGTGTTCCATAATTGTCATCGATATCTTTAATATGTAAATCTGATTTACATGATGAAATCAAAAGTTACAGTATAATTCTCTATTGAAAACTTAATTCAGCTTGAGTAAATTTGATTATCCATTTTCTCTTTATTAGGTGTTTCACTATTTTAGTTGGTGTTCTATATCTTCAAGTTATTAGAAAAGTCAATGTTGATTCTTTTATTAGTGATAATCATTGATTATTCTGCGACATGGATGCCAGTTGTTCTTTGCTTTTCTATAATAATCGTGATTTCATTTGGTCAATGTTGTGGAGCGTAGGCCTCGATTACTATTTTCTTAAACGAACCACCACAGATACAAAACACTACATACCTTCAAAGTAGGAGTTTGGAAATGTGTGGAAATCACACCTTGAAATTTTGTCTTCAAATTTTTTAAAAAAATCCCACCTTGAAATGATGCAAGTTTACAACAAAAGCCAGTTAAAAGTGAAAAATTTATTTTAAAACTATTGTTGTGAACCTTTACTTGGCAACCATCAGAAAGCCTTACATTTCTATATATGATGCAGCCAAGATCAGGGTTTTTCATTGTTGAAATGTGTGAAATATAGTTCTGAGTTAGATAACCAAGTATGAGGAATGGGTGACGTTTATTTAGCTTCTTGTTGAAGTAGCACGTAGAGGCTTAGGGCTGACAACAATTTGGTCTGAACCCAAAATGATGCCAAACCAAACTTCTGCTCAGGCCGAGCCAGAGTTGGTTGATTGCTAACTGAACTGAACTTTAAAATCTCTTGTAAGTTTTAATATCGTCAAAGCATAGACATTTCATAATTTACTTCTGAATTAAGGAGTAAACTTCGAGATGAAAAGTTATTTACTTATTGTTTAAAAGACACTAAAAAGATTGAAGTAAATAAATATATGACCCAATATACGACCCATTTGATTTTGATTTAAAAGTGGCTTGAACTATTACCACACAGAAACAAAATTCAAGAGAAGGAAGTAGGCTATGGTGATGTCAGAATTTACACATATTCGTATCTTTTTAGTGATCAGTTTACTAGTTTGTTTGATCCTACTTAGTCTGATTTTGGATTGGGTGAACCAAAATCATTCGAAATGTTCAGATCGGAAAACTTTTTTACAAAACAAAAATGTTGGTTTAGTTTCCATTTGGTTTGGGTCATGTTCTGACTTCTATCACTAAATAGGTGTTATTTGAACATTAGTGCAGTTAGTACGAGAGGTTCTTGAACTACTGCATAAACTTTTGTTTCTGAGTTGCAACAGTTACTCTGCAACTAGCATATATATATTAATTGAGTGCTTTGTATATTGCCCAACCTAAGACATGATCATGTTTGATGGCACAAGGTGTTTTGGTAATTGTAGTCTTGGAAGTAGGAATATATAGTTCTCAAAAAGTTAGTTTCTCTCATTAGATGAAAGAAAGATAATATTGATAAAATTGTTTATTCTTACATCAAAGCTTTTGACCCTCTTGTGTGTTCTTCTTTCCAATAGCCAATGAAATGGTAGTTGAAACTTTAGATCTTTAACTTCATGGAGTACTTGATGGTGAGAGATTCATTAGAATCTTCTTTTTGACTGCTTAGGAGGAAAAGAGTACTTGGTGAGAGTATTTGTAGAACTGATTAGAAAAGGGGATCTCGACAGAATCTTTAGTACTCTTAAGTTGGGGTGGCTCTACAAGAGTTGGATTTCGATTGAGTTTTTTAATACATTATCTATAATGTTCACATAGACACCAAACAATTTATTGGGTATCAAAAACTTTTAATCTTGCTATTTATTCAAACATATAGATGGCGGAATGTGTGGTTGTAAATAAATAATTGTAATTGGGGTTAAATTACAATTTACATGTTTTAACTATTTGCATTTTTTACTTAGTACTTAACACCTTTTTTTCGTTATAATTTGTCTTCCTTAACTATGATAAATTACAATGACTCATCTTTTGGGGTAAATGACATAAAATTTTTTTGTTTTTTTTAATTGTTTTATCTTTTGTAATTTATTATTCGAGGGTATATTATAATTTACCTCCTTTAATTATTTGAGCTTTTAAACTTAGTACCTTAATTTTTTTTCATTATAACTTGTCTCCTTCAACTATGGTAAATTGCATTAAACCATCCTTTTATATAAGTGACATTAAAATTTTGTTTTATTTAATCGTTTTATTTTTAGTTACAAATAATTTCTTTCTTAGCCTTATGGAATCAGATTCGACTATTACTCCTATGGAATCCTTTCTTTCTAATCTACATTCTACCCGACTATAAATTTTAGTTGTTGATATCCTTTCTGAGTAAGTTGAGATCTTCGATTGAGATATGTTTGATGACAATAATGAAGAAACTCGAGATCTTTCTGTGGTGTTGACGGTGTTTGAGCGGTTTATCAAGGGAAAAAGGAAAAAAGGATTGAAAAAGAACGATAAAAGGATAAAAGGAAAAAATTTTGGTGGTAAAATTAGATTTAAGATTTATGATGTAGAAAAAATGAAAGAAGATACAAAACAAGTGAGAAAGATGGATAAATTTGTTTGAAAAAAATATTATAAAAGTCATGTGACCCTTCAAACTTGAAGGAAGGGTCTTATTATTTTACAAAGGTAGTTGGCTGAGGCAAGTTGTAACGCAAAAAAGATTAGAGTGTCAAGTTGAAAAACTTGAATGATTAAGGAGGGTAAATGGAAGAAAATGTGAAGAAGGGAAAATTTATTCGAAAGAAATATTGTAAAGGTGACGTGACTCCTTAAATTTGATGGAAGGGGTTTTGTTATTTAATAAAGGTAATTAAGGAGAGCAAGTTATAAAGAAAAAAAAGTTTTAACGTATCAAGTTGAAATATGCAAATTGTTGATGAGCATTTACCTTTGTAACTACTAATAGTTAGTTATAACTTTGTAAGACAACATTATGGATACCATAAAATTTTCTTAAATAAATAAGTTGGTTTTGAGTATTATTTAAATGGGTTGGATTGTAAATGAGTCCAGCCTGAGTACAATAGTCGAACCTGTAATGACAATTTATTACCCCTATTGTTGTTGTTCAAGATACGTCCTCTTATAGTTTCTCTTTGGATGTACCCATAAATTATATTTTGTACATAAATTATGTTAAAATTTGAATATGATATTTTGATTATGTCAATAGAGTTGAATTTTCATTTGATGATTGAATTAGTTAGATATTTTATGATTCAAGATATTTATTATGGCCAATGTGGTTTGAATTTGTTGGTTGGAGATATTATGGTTTGTTGTCGTTTTAATGGAGTACTTGTTGGAGGAATATAGTAGTTATTTATTTGAAAAAAAAAACTTCCAACCAAATGGAAGTCTGCCTAGATGTTTGTCGAAATGACAATAGTTCAACGCTAGGGTTGTCAATAGGTGAGGTTGGGTTGAATTGAAGGTCAATCTGTTATCTAACCGATTTCTTCTTAATGGGCTATGGGTTGGATGATAATCTCTTTTTCAAAACTTGATGTGTAATCTGAGCCAATCCGTTTAGAGAAAATGGGTTGAATCAGGTTAACGAGTTAAAACGGTCCAATGTTCATCTAAAAAAATAAAAGACTACATCTAAAAATTTAGTAATTTTATACAATAAAAGAGGTAGAATTCTATTGTCTTTACTTAAAAATACTTCATAATACCCTACAAGTTTACTAATCTAATAAATTCAAGAATCTATAAACTTTTAAACAACAATAGATCAACATCTAATCAATTAAGATATGAAATATATAACATTATTCAATACTAACGGGTTAATGGGTGAGGTGATATATTTCACTCATGACCCGAGCTTTTAAGATTTTGGATTAATGAGTTAGGATTTAGTGGATCCTAATGAATTCAAATTCTTAACTCAAATCTTAAATTAACGAGTCAAGTCAAATGGGTTAATGAGTTCGACTTGATCTATTGACAACCTTGTTCAATGTAGAACATTTTTGGACATCTGTTGCCGACGTTTGGGGAAATGTGTTCCAACACAGTGGATTTTTGGACGTCCATTAGAATTTTTTTCAACATAGAGTTTGAACGGACGTTCGCGTGGATGTTCGCTACGTGTTGTAGACGCAAACATGATTTATTTTAATGATTATTTTTTTACAAGTTTATATAAAGACATTTAAGACTTTTGAAGATATAAGATTTTCTACATTTTCTATAATCTTCAAGCCTTTCTAAATCACCGAAAACTTCATTCCATTATGACATTTGTTCTTCAACCTTTCAATCTTATTGTAAGAGAGGGTGTGCTTAGATCCTTCAACGTGTGAAGGATTCAGTGAGAAGTGTAAATAGATTCTTCTTTGCCTTTTCAAGGAAGAAGCGTAATAGAACTTTCCAAGGTGGTAGTGCGTGAAGATTGGAGTAGGATGGAGTTTGAATCAGTATAAAATCTCCGTGTGAATGATCTTTGTGGTGGATGATTCTATACATGTACTCGGTGAGATCTTTTAATATTTGGTGCTTAATTTATTAATTGTATACATTAACATAAAACTCTATTCAATCCTTCCTTCTAGATTTTTTGGATCCTACATATTGGATTGACTTAGTAGTGGAATTCCTATGGATGAGATGATGTTGAGAAATGAGATTAGAATTGAAATTGTGTTTCATTCTTTTGTTTTGGTTAAAACACCACCGGATTGGAATCCTATGAATAGCTTTCTTGAATATAAAACTATGGTTGGTGGTTCCCGTAAGAAATAGAGAGAAAGCATCCTAACTTCACACCTCTTTGAGATTGATCAAACTTCAGTTATTTTTTTTCCCTTCGATCAAACTTAAGTTGGGCCAAAAAAAAAAAGAAACAAATCCTTCCCTCCTTTTTGGACAAAAAATCTTAAAGCAAAAAAAAACTTCTTTCAACACTAGTGTTGTTTCTATTGGAAATGAGAAAATTTTGCCTTTTTGGTTAAACTCTTGGTATGAAAATTCAACACCTATAAATCACCTTTTTTTTTTGACGTTCTTATGAGTATTAAGAGGCTAATTCTTAACAAGCGAGGAAACTTTTTCTTACTTGAATTCAGACCTTTCTTGGGAGATCAATCTTTTCTTGTCTTCAAACTCAATCATTCAATCTGACTTTGCTAAATTTCTTGCCATCATTAGCTCTCTTTCACCATCACTTGAGGAAGATAAACGCTACTTTGAGATGGACTAATTCTAGTTTCTTTGGTGTTAATTCTTACTACATGGCATTGATAGATGGTGGTCTTAGATGCGCATGTTACTCTTTTTTTTTCTTTTTCTTTTTTGTTAACAGTTGAGATAGATATATATTTCTTCGGCCTTAATGTCAGATAAGAAATACAAAGGTCCAAAAAATATTACATTACCACAGGCTCTGGAGCCTTCAAAATGACCCAAATGGTATGAACTGTTTCATCTTTTCTATCAATATCCCAAAATGAATCAAAAAATGGTACAACCAAGTATAATGTCCAAAAAATTGAGTCATTGGATAGGGTCTGCAATGCTGGTCATTCCAGCATGTTATCCTGGGCAGCCTCTCCTGGTGGTGCAAGAGGAGAAGGAAGAGAAGATGGTGCCTCAGGCTGTGGAGTCATGACTGCAACGAATTGCTGCATGTCCTCTTTCTCAAAACCTGTAACAAAATTATTAACCCAAAATAACATCAAGAATAATATGTCAGAGATAACTTCTTCAGCTGATTTGCATTTATCACGAAAAATTCTGTTATTTCTCTCCCTCCAAATCAACCAGAGGATGATCTGGAGTAGCATTGTCCACCCATTAAAAAGCAAGTAATGCTTAAGGTCTGGAGAAGCAAGGAAAAGCTCTAGGACTGAAAAGAATCCAGGGAATAGTTGAGAATTCACAAAGAATCTCCAAATTTTCCTTGCAAATACACAGTTAAGAAAGAAATGGGAATTATTCTCAACACTGACTAAGCAAAATGTACATAATGGAGAGTCGTTCCAATCCCTTTTCATTAAATTTTCTTTAGTTAAATTCCTATTTTGAATGACTAGCCAAGCAAATAGCTTCACCTTTAATGGAGAATGGCAATTCCAAATACTATGGAGGAAGACATTACGTAATCCACCATCATTAAGCAATGCATATGCATCTTTCACATTAAAAGATCTAGAAGGCATCCAATGATATTCATCCTCTAAAGTGTTTAGAGAAATGGATTGCAAAATATTTACAAGTCCTTCCAGTTGAATTTGAATCAGATTATATTCCCCCCCATGATAAGGTAAAAACAATTTCTGAAAATCACTGTGGAATATATGCACAGTATGTTTAACTGATGTTTTTTTAAATCTAGCAATAGAGTATAGCTCAGGGAATAATGAAGACAATGGCTTGTCATTGTGCCAGGCTTGTCTCCAAAAGAGACAATTTGACCCATTGCCCACAGATGCCTTAGTGAAACAAGAGAAAAAATTGAAACCCTTTTTAACATGTCTCCATAAGGGTGAGCAATAGGAGGAGACCTTGTTTAAGATGGCCCCAGGTCCTTTGAATAAAAATCTGGCCTGTAGAATAGATTTCCAAACAGGGTTGCTATTGCTAGAGAAAAATTGCCAGCTAAGTTTAGCTTTAAGGGCTGCACCAAAGCTACTCAGATTTTTAATCCCCCAACCATTCTCATATTTACTCCTACAAATATTGTGCCAACGAATAAGGTGAATACCTTTATTAGTAGAAGAATTGGCATTCCACAAAAAATTGCTTCTTAGTCTATCCAGAGTTTTCTCTACCTTCCTAGGTAGATGCAATACTGATAAATAGTATGTGGGTAAGGCAGATAAGACCGCATTGATCAGGACCAGCCTTCCACCCAAGGATAGCTGTCTGGCCTTCCAAGAGGATAGTTTATTAGAGATTTTTTCAATGACAGGAGCCCAGCTAGCACAAGTTGCTCTTCTATAGTGCAAGGGCAGACCTAGGTAGGTGATAGGAAGATCAGATTTGACACAACCCATAATCTCACAGGAATGCAATAGTTCTTCCTGGGAAACCTCCACACCAGTTAATGAGGATTTAGAAAAATTAATTTTTAGGCCAGAGATACTTTGAAAACAACATAGGATCCTTTTAATATTAATAAGTTGTTCAGTATTTCCAGGTATAAAGAGTAAAGTATCATCTGCATATTGTAGGTTCAGTATGGAAGGACCCCCATGTGGGAAGTTAATCCCAGAAATTAAGTGACTCCTCCTTGCATTCTGTAACATACCATTAAGAACATTGGAGGCAATTAAAAATAGCAAGGGGGATAAAGGGTCCCCCTGTCTAAGTCCATTTGCTGCCCCAAAGAATCCTTTAGGGGTGCCATTGATTAGAATAGAGAATCTTGCAGAAGATATGCACATATGAATCCAGGTAATCCATCTCTCCCCAAAACCCATACCAGCCAGAGAATCTAAAAGGAATTCCCATCTAATATTATCAAAGGCTTTTTCAAAATCAATTTTCAGAATATATCCCTTGATTTTCTGGGAATGCATGTAGTGTACAATTTCTTGAGCCACCAAGAAGCAATCCACAATGGATCTTCCAGGTAGAAAGGCAAACTGATAAGAGTCCAGCAGCTCATGTAATATGGGAGCCATTCTGACAGCCAAAGTTTTGGTAATGATTTTATATAGGCTATTAACTAGGCTAATGGGCCTAAAATCTTTAATACAATTAGCTCCCAATTTTTTAAGAATGAGTGCCAGAAAGGACTGATTAATTGGGGCTAGGAAGTTAGGATCATGTGCAGAGTAGAGGGAATGGAATACAGAGAAGATGTCATACTTTAACATCTCCCAGAAGTGCTGAAAAAAGAACAATGGGAATCCATCAGGTCCTGGAGATTTTTCTCCAGCCAGGTTGAAAACAGATGATTTTATCTCTGCTTCATCAAAAGGCACCTCAAGTAGGTGAGGAGATGGGACCCTATTAGAAATTAAAGTGTCCCAGATCAGGGTTAGTTGGGGGCAGGGGGCCTTATTAAAGAGTCTAATGAAATATGCCTCAATAACTCTGCTAATCTCTTTATGAGAATAACAAATATTGTTGTCAATAACCAAAGAAGTTAGAGCATTTAGCCTTCTATGGCCTTTGACCATATTGTGGAAGAAGGAAGTATTGAGATCCCCCTCCTTTAGCCACAAAACCCTAGACTTCTGCCTCCAATATAACTCTTGTTCTTTGAGTAGGTTCAAATGTTCAAATCTAAGTTCCTTTTTCAGATTCCAGTCAATGGGTACCCAGTTATCATCTTGAATATCAAAATTCAAGACCTGAGCCTCAATTGCTCTGAGTCTTCTGGTTCTGACCCCCTTTAAAGGTATAATCCATTGCTTAATGAAACCTTTAAGCTTCTTAAGTTTAAAGCTAAATAGAGAAACAGGATTACACAGTGATAGAGGGTAATTATCAGTGGACCAGAAATCCTTAATTTGGGATTCCAAACCTTCATATAGCATCCAAGATTTGTAAAACTTAAAGGGGTGGGGACCCCAATTAGGTGCCACTGTGTCAAGTAGGATTGGTATATGATCAGAAATGATCCTAGCTCTACCAGAGCACATAGCATCTGGGAACTTGTCAAGCCAACCAGGAGAGATAAGGAAACGATCCAACTTCACCAAAGTTGGATTCACCTGGAAATTGGACCATGTGTAGGAGAAATTGTTAGGAGAATGATCTATAAGATCCAGTTGGTTAATGAACCCATTAAAATTTACCATTTGACTATTAAGATTAACAAAGGAAGAATGCTCACTAGGAAACCTGGTAATATTAAAATCACCAACCAAGAGCCATGAGTCATTAACATAGGTACTGATATGGTATAATTGGTCCATAAACAAAGGTTTCAGACTATGATCACAGGGGTCATACACCCCAGTGAGCCACCAGATGGAACCAGAATTAAAACTCTCAAACTTAATAGTAAGACTGAAGCATGCAGGGGTACAGCTAATAGCTTTAAACTGAGTATTGTCCCAACCAATCAGGATACCTCCTGATGCCCCAAAAGATGGTGAAGAGGACCAAGCATTGATTCTATTTCCACCCAGGAATCTTAAAAGACCCACAGAGTAATCCTCTTTTTTAGTTTCACTAATAATGACAATATCACATTTATTGGAAGAAATAAAATCCTTAAGAGCTCTCTCCTTATTTCTAGAGCCCAACCCTCTGATATTCCAGGCTGCAATAATCATTAATTATATAAATCACTTAAAGAGAAGATCCTAGATCATCAGGATCATCAAGGTTAACCACCTCCTTGCCTTGGTCCAATCTGACCAAATTGTAGAAGGCAATGACAGCTTCTCTAGAGGATAGAGAAATGCCAATGGTA
>JAMKQA010052177.1:0-12715 GCA_024699735.1 Posidonia australis
AATCCATAAATAAAGTGATCAGGCATAATCATGGAATACCAGAGAATCATTAAAAACAGGAATCGCAGTGGAAAATATCTGGAGAAAACCATGAAAACATGTATGCAAAATGCCCTCTGACCAGTCTGTGCAGTAGAGGCATGCGCCAAACTGGTGCTCTGGTTAGGTGCGCTAGTCTGGTGCGCCAGATTGGTGCGCCCCAGGTTTTGATTCAGACTGTTGCTGATCCAGAACCCGACCCAGGGCTGCCAGTGGGTAATGATTTATGTAAAAAATGTGATGCAGATGTCATACCAAATACAGGAAGCTTGATGTGAGTGCATAGAATTAAGAAACATCATGTAAACTATGCATTAGGATGAAACATATTGATGGGTTCAGGCGTGAATGATAACATGCAAAATGCCAAAAGACATGAATATGCTAATCATGGCATACGAAAGCATATAAAAAGCATATGAATGCATGACAACATATTATGCGAAGAAGACATGATAAAAGATGACAACATGTAAGCTTATGCTATAAAAATAGATAACATGGAGATTATTTAGCATGAGACTAGCAAACATGTTAAACACAGATTTCATGAATCATACAGCAAAAAACATCACATATTATGAATTTTAAAGCATGTTCTATCACATTTCTAAGATGATATTTAAAGGAAAAGAAGGTGGTAAAGAGCCTACCTCTTGTGATGTTTCCTTCTTGAAATACCAGAAATAAGATGATCCTTGTCGCTTTGGAAGGACCAAGGGTGCTCAAGGATGCAAGGAAGAGTTACAGGACACAAATATTGGTTGTTGGGTGGAAGGAGGAACTCATGCAAAAACTTGCTTTAGTATAGATTTGTTTCTCAGATTTCAGCACCAGAGTTTTCTCCCAAAAAAGGTGTCTTGGAATGGCTGCTATGGAGGTCCTTTTATAGGGATCTTGGGATGGGTTGCTCAAGAGAAACACAGAGCCTTGCAAACGAAAAGCCTCGAATATTCGTTGGCACATTCGTTTGCAAGAGTAACAACCCGGAAGATGGAAGGTCAGTAGCTGCAGCCTAAAAATGGCTGGGCGCCTGCTTGGTGAGCTAGTGATGTGCGTCTACTTGGTAAGCCAATGATGTGCGCCTGGAAGGTGCGCCTACAAGGTGCGCCTATAAGGTGCGCTTGGTTGGTGCGCCAACTCAGCTCACATAATTCTGGACTCTGGCTTGCTAATGGGTTTGGGGTTTGTTTTAAAGGTTGATCACATCTAAAGCAACATAAGGATACTCATCTCCGGATTACCTCAAAATCGGGGTGTCTACACAAATCAATCCAGAAAACCCTTAAAAATTAGATTTTATAAAAATGGATGGACCTAGATTCGACATGCCGAAAACAAGTTTGGTATGTCGGAAACTCCTGGTTCAGTAGACCGATTTGGGTCGGTCGCCGGAATTGGATCAATGGTCAACACTCAAGCCAAAATCGATATACCAAAAATGGTTCGGTAGACCGAAATCTCCTGATCTAGGCGACCGTCCAAAATCGAACAACCAAATTTCAACTAGAGGACCTTACTTGACAGAAAAACGGCATACCGAAATGGTTCAGTATGTCGAATTCTACGAAAAACAAAAAAAGGCCCAAACCCTACTGTTTGAAATCGTCCAAAATGGGAGCTCCGATCGGACTTCTCAAACAATCACCAAAAATCTCATATAAAACATCAGATGTAGACCCTTGAGTCTACTCCAAGACCCAACAAACATAACCAAAATCCATTCACCATGCATCAAGATATAAAATCGCAAAGGCATAATAGTCAAAACGACCTAAAATGCAATTGTCGGCATAAATATCCATAAATCCACCATAAATTCTCATAAATTCACAACAAATTCTAAAACATTAAATTTAGCCTACATTACATGCATCCTAGGCATTTTACCATTTTACATGACTTCTACATATTAAATTGGGGATATGTACCTGAAACGAGTTCCGGCTACCCAACGCCCTCTGGCCAGCCACAGACCTCCGCTAGCGACCATGATGTCCACGGAAGCTCCCTCGACCTTTGGGATGCTAGCCACATCGACGTCGAGCCTCACGGTGCCTCCACCTCTCTCACTTCTCTCTCCTTCTCTCGCCGGCGCAAGGAACAGGGGAGGAAAGACAGGGGTGACGAGTGGGGAAAGGTGGAGTGGGGAGGGAGGGGAGTGAAGGGAAAGGGAAGGGAAAAGGAAGTGGGGGAGGAGAAGTGTGCGCTCGAAGAGGAGAAATAAGAAGAAGATGGTGAATGTCGAGCGACAGAGGTGCGCGGCGCGGGCGCCTTATAAAGCCCTGCACACAAAGTAGCTGAGAACGTGCTCACCTACGCACCTCGGCCACCAGCACCCCGCACGAGCTCAACGACCACCGCCCAACCACCAGCCACAGTAACCAACACACAACGCGGGCTCCACAGGGACCCCACACGCAGGCCCACACACACAGTGCCACAATGCACAGGGACACAACAGAAGCTGGCCCACGAGGCCCAAGCCCAAATGCACAAATCCACACAACGAGCCTCGGAACAGTAACACCCATCCAAGAATAAAATTCATAAAAATGTAAATAATTACAAAAATAAATTTTATGGCTGTTACATCCTAACCCCCTTAAAAGAAGATTTCATCCTCGAAATCACTAGGCGAAAAGATACGGGTACTGGGCTAGGATGGCTTCCTCACATTCCCTAGTGGCCTCCTCAGCTCCATGATGCCACCACCACACCAAAACTAGCGGAATCACCTTGTTCCGAAGCACCTACTCATTACGGTCAACAATTTGGATGGCATCCTCCACAAAGGATTGATCTTCCTGGAGCCCTTCTGGATGAACTGGAATCTCATGAGATGTGTCAGCCAGGCACTTCCTCAACATTAAGACATGGAACACGTCGTGCACAGACGACATCTCTAGTGATAGGTCCAACCGATAAGCAACCTCATCGATTCTCCGGGTAATCTGGTACAGGCCAATATAGCTAGGACTCAGCTTGCCACGCTTCCCAAACCTCATGACACCCTTGGTCGGCGACACCTTCAGGAACACATAGTCTTCCACCAGAAATTCCAACGGTCCCCGCCTCCTATCGGCATATCTCTTCTGCCAACTCTGTGCAGCCAACAGCCTAATACGGATCAAATCTACCTTGTTGGCATACAACTACAAAAGCTCAAGACCAATCAACTAACGCTTGCCCACCTTGCTTCAGCAAACCGGTGATCTACATGGCCTACCGTATAAAGCTTCGTACGGCACCATCCTGATGCTCGATTGATAACTATTATTGTAAGCGAACTCAATCAGTGGCAAATGGTCCTCCCAACTCCCTTGACAGTCTAAGACACTTGCTTTAAGCATATCCTCCAACGTTTGGATAGTCCTCTCTGTCTGACCATCCAACTGAGGATGAAACGTTGTGCTATAGTTGAGCACGGTGCCAAAATCCTCTTGTAGAATCCTCTAGAACCTTGAGGTGAACCTCTTGTCTCTGTCTGACATGATAGACACCGGAACACCATGCAGCCTAACCACCTCAGAGACATACAACTTTGCTAGGCGGTGCATCGGAAGCTTCACCCGAATGGCCAAGAAGTGAGCAGACTTGGTTAGTTGATCCACGATCACCCACATGGTGTCGTTCTTCCTCTGAGTCCACGGCAAACCAGTCACGAAGTCCATTGAGATGTGCTCCTACTTCCACACAGGAATATCCAACGACTACAAGGTCCCTCCAGGTCTCTGGTGCTTTGCCTTGACCAACTGACAGGTGGTAAACCTCGCCACATGGTCAGCAACATCTCTCTTTAAGCAAAGCCACCAAAAGTTTCGCTTTAAGTCTCGGTACATCTTCGTATTCCCAGGGTGAAAAGTGTACCTAGACCGATGCGCTTCATCCAGCAACCTCTGTCTGGCCTCCTCATGCTGGGACACATACAAACGTATATCAAACATCAGCTCTCCATATACCCCAACAGAGAAATGAGGCTCTCCACAGCCTTCAGCTTCTCAAACACAGCCTGAACAAACAGATCTAGCTGCTGACAAGGGACAATAAACTCTAACAGCTTAGGGCGAACAAAAAGGTTGGCCACCCAGGCACCAACCATTCCCCAAGCGTACCATTTCGGCCTGTAGCTCACCAGATCGTCCAACATGGTCTAGTCCTTGACCATCAAGTTCGCCATCACGTGCGTATGCTGACTCAAAGCATCGGCGACCATGTTGGCCTTGTCGCGATGGTAGGACAGGCTGAAATCATAGTCCTTCAGATACTTCACCCAACGATGCTACCTCAGGTTGAGGTCTCTCTGTGTGAAGATATACTTCAAGCTCTGATGATCGGTGAAGACCTCAAACTGCTCCCCATAGAGATAGTGTCGTTAGAGCTTGAAAGCGAACACTATGGCAGCCATTTCCAAATCATGGGTCGGGTAGTTCTTCTCATGATCCTTCAGCCGGCATGAAGAATACACAATAACATTGCCATGCTGCATAAGAACACACCCTAAGCCAATATCATTGGCATCACTATACACAGTGAAGCCGCCACTTCCAGAAGACAGAGTCAACACAAGGGCAAAAAACAAGATGAGACTTCAACTCTTGGAAACTCGCCTCACAATTCTGGTCCCAGCAAAAAAGAACTCCCTTCTTGGTCAACTCTGTCAACGGTGTGGCTATGGAGGAGAAATCCCAGATAAACCTCATATAGTAGCCCGCTAGACCCAAGAAACTCCTGATCTCTGTTAAGTCTTGGGTCGCTCCCAACTGCTCACTGCCTCGACCTTGGCAGGATCGACTTTGATGCCTTCTCTAGAGATCAAATGGCCAAGGAATATGATTTCACTCAGCCAGAACTCACACTTGGAGAATTTGGCGTACAGGTGATGATGCCTTAGAGTATCCAAAACCGTCCTCAAGTGCAAGACGTGAGTCTCAACATCATGGGAGTAGACCAGCACATCATCGACAAAAACCACAACGAACTGGTCCAAAAAATTGCAGAAAATCCTATTCATCAGATCCATAAATGTAGCTGATACATTGGTCAAACCGAAAGGCATAACTGTTAACTCGTAATGCCTGTACTACATCCGAAAAGCAGTCTTCTGAATATCTGAGTCTCGTATCCTCAATTGGTGATACCCTAACCTCAGATCAATCTTTGATAACACGGATACAGACTGCAATTGGTCGAACAGGTCATCAGTGTTGGGCAAGGGATACTTGTTCTTCACCATGACTTGGTTCTGCATTCGATAGTCTATACACAGTCGAAGCGAACCATCCTTCTTGCGGACGAACAAGACAGGCGCTCCCCATGGAGACACACTTAGCTGGATAAATCCCTTGTCCAGCAACTCCTGCAATTGAGTCTTGAGCTCTCACAAGTCCGCTGGCACCATGCGACAGGGAGGCTTCGACATAGCACTAGAACCGGGGACTAGATCGATCGATAACTCTACTTCCCTATGAGGTGGCATACCACGCAAATTGTCAAGGTGTAGACACTCCGATTTTGCAGTCACTTGACAATAGGCTCTTTTGGAAAGATGCTTTGGTTACAACCACCAAACCTAAACCCTAACTCCACCAAAACCCTATACTCACAACCCACTTATGCCCGCATAAGCCCATTTAGGCCCATACAAACCCTATCTGACCTAATAAAAAAAAACCCTAATTAAAATCAAAACCAAATAAAATCCGCTTAAATCATTTAAAATCCAAAAGTAATCAAGTGAAAACCCTAATTAAAATCAAAATCAAATAAAATCCACTTAAACCATTTAAAATCTAATTTAATCAACTAAAAACCCTAATTAAAGTCAAAATCAAATAAAATCCATTTAAAATCCAAATTAATCAACTGAAAACCTAATTAATCAAATGAAAACCTTAATTAAAGTCAAAATCAAATAAAATCCATTTAAACCATTTAAAATCCAAATTAATCAAGTAAAAAACCTAATTAAAACCAAAATTAAATAAAATTCACTTAAATCCACATAAAATCCAAATTAATCAAGTGAAAACCCTAATTAAAACCCTAGACAAGTGAAACTTAATAAAATCCATTAAAAAACTAAATCTAATTAAATAAAAACCCTAATCTAAGCAAAAACCAATTAAACCAAATTTAAGCTAAATCCTTAATTAAGTCAAGTAAAAACTAATTAAATCTAAATTAAAACTCAAAGACAAAACTTTAATCCAATTAAATCACAAAAAATCTTAAAATAATAAAACCCTAATTTAAAATCAATTAATTAAATCACAAAAACCCTAAAATAATTAAAAACCTAAAAACCCTAAAATAATAAAACCCAAAAACCCCTAATCAATTAAATCCTAAAGACCCTAAAATCATTAAAATTCTAAGAAAGGAAAAACCTAATTTAAAACCAATTAATTAAACCATAAATCACAAAATCAAAAATTTAATTAAAATCACAAAACCCAAATAAAAACCTAAAACCAAAACCCTAAAATCCCTTCAAACCTAAAAAAACAAAAACTTAAAAACTCTGAAAATCAAAAGCCCATTTGACAGGCCAATTATCAGTCCATACATCTATTTAATCCTTCCATCAAAAACTTAGGCAATACAAAAAATAATTCTGGCCAATCCTGGATCTCCGACGACCCCTACAACGTCCGGCGACAACTTTGGCAATATCTCGAGATCTCCGGAGTAGATTCCTGATCCTCTCGTGATCTTCGATCGTTCTCCTCCAGCTCACGCAAGCATCGGACGATACCCAGCCACTACTGAAGAGGATCGACAGCGGTAGAAGGCTGGACCAGCATTTAAAAACCTCTAGTCGCTGACAGACCAAAGGCCTCTCTTGGAAGCGTTTCAACCCACAAAGCGAATCCCCCACGTCTAGAGCCCTCCTCCAAGTCCACTAGTAGCCCTGGAGATCCCCTGAACCATCACAGCTAGAGCTTCCAAGACCGCCGTTGGCGAGCTTCACCAGGAGAACTACAGCCTTCAGCCAGGTAATCTCCCTCCTCTTAATTTTAATCATCCCCCTTTAAGTCTAGAGAACTCCCGTAGCCTTTCCTGTGCTTTCCACCGTAGTTCACCGTCCTGCATGCCATCGTCACAGCTTCCGATGGTGGGTTCACCACCACCGGTAAGGCTAGTGGCCTCCTGGGTCCAAGGGAGGAATCATGGGCCTCTCTCCCCTTTTTTCCCTCCTCCTCCTCCCTGAGCTTCCATTGCTTAAGAGGAGTTCAAGCAGCCCCCAAGGGCCAGAGATCTCTCACCGCTGTTCTACACTGTCGACCACCGCCGCAAAGCCACTGGAACCCTTGGGAAGCCCCCGTCGCTCGCGACCCCCTCTAGAAGGCCAGCCTCCCCGCCACGAACCTCCTCATGCTGTGGTGCCACATTCCCAGCCACCGGAGCGACATCTCCCTCTCTGCCGCGTCCACCACCGACCAGGGAGGTGGGTGGAGCCACCCTGACATCTCTAATCTCCTCTAGCCCCTTCGGAGCATCCACCGTACTGCCAGGAAGCTCCTCTGCTTGCCGCCGCGTCGACCCAGTAGCCGAAGCGCTGTTGCCCTCCTGCTATTGTCTTTCCTAGCGTAGGTG
Organism: Posidonia australis; assembly: GCA_024699735.1. Classification (NCBI taxonomy): domain Eukaryota; kingdom Viridiplantae; phylum Streptophyta; class Magnoliopsida; order Alismatales; family Posidoniaceae; genus Posidonia; species Posidonia australis. The sequence goes on from JAMKQA010052177.1 coordinate 7,639, forward strand.
ACATCTCACTGGAGCTAGAGGTGGGGGAGACATCTCAGGCTGCCTTAGCCCCATCCGACACTCTGGAAAGCTCTATCGTCACCCTTCTCAGCTTCCTGGGCCATCGTCGGAGCCCTTCAACTGCTGCATCGCTTCTGGTCAGTCGTCGGAGCCCTGTCGGAGTCCTCACCGGAGATCAAGTGCCAGTGAACTTCGAAGGGTAGTTTTCTGATTTTGGTCCAATTAGTTTTAGGATTTTACTCTTAGGTCCTTAAATACTTACATTTAGGTCCTATGTTTTTATATTTAAGCCCTTGTAGTTTAAATAACTTTTGTTTCTTTATTTTGTTTCTGTAAGAATTGCATGTAGCTCCCTACATAATTTAATTTTTTACCTTTATTGCATTCATGCTTGTTTTCTTACGTTTAAGCCCCTACAATCATGTTTTCTTTGCAATTAAGTCCTTAAGATTTGCACTGAGCTGTCAGAACATTTAAAAATGAATTTTCCCTGTGAAATTTGCATACTGACCCTGAAAAACTTCATAATCACATTGATCATCATAAAAGTCTAATTTTTATCACATTTAAGTCCTGTAATTTTGCATATAGGCCCCAAGGTTCATAACATACAATCCATGAGAATAGGAAATTTGCATTCGAACCCTTAGACTAATTTGAAATTCATCATGTACGGTTTTAATTGTTTTCACGCTCATTTTTGACATTTTCCATTGCTTTTATTTATAAGTTTGCACTTAATCACATATTTCATTTAAATATCATGTTGGTAATGTAAAATGATCTTTAATTACACATTTTAGTCACATTTGCACTTTATGTGTGAATTTTGCACATTAGACCCGGAAGTCTTAGGAAATTATCATGTGCAATTCTCACACATCTCAGTGCCACATTTTCATTTGATCCATCATTTGCACACTAGGTGTCACGTCCCAAATTTTTCACAATAATTTAAACAAATTAAATTACGGGAAAACTAAAGCTAAACAGAAAATATCTAACTACTAGGAACCTGTGTGTGGGAAGAGGAGACCCCAATCTATATGCACTACGCTATGCCAATCGCATGTCTGCACCTGCAAGCCAAAACCACATGGAAAACGCATGAGTGACCAAAGTCACCCAGTACGTACCCCACGAAAATCGCGAAAAACAAAACTATAATCATTTTCCTTTTAAATTCCTTTCGTAAACCATTTTCTCAAAACCCCATAAATCAGGCCCACACCGGACAAAGCCACACGCAAAGGCCATCAATGGCCAAAACCACACACAGTGAGTCGGGAAGCCAAGCGCCAGGCAACCTAACTCTGGCCACACGCAGTCCACTGAGGAGCGACCCCAGCGTTCTGCACTACCACGGTGTGCCACCCCGTGCAGGAGCCAACCACCGTCCTATGGTTCTCCCACCTGGAGAACCCTTAGAAGCCAACCCCTCCCTGGGAAGGCTGTCCTGTCTCTCAAGACGCTACCAGCTACGGGGCACGTGTCCCACCCGCACTGGCCACCACAGGGTACGCCTCCTTACGGCGTCCTCCACACACGGTGCTCGGGAGGGAGTGTCATACCTCCACACCTGAGCCTCAGTGCTCACAGCGACAGCAGGAGTATCATACCTCCCCGTCATGCCCTAAGACACCTCAACCCGTGGACCACAACCCTAGCCTCGAGACAACAGTCAAGAAGTCTCATACCTCCAGGACCAGACGCCCCTCAGCCTTAGGTATCTTGGCCCTTGACCTCAACAGGGGACATCGCGCCCGACCACCCGAGAAAGTCTTCACATTCCCTCGTCCCGACGACACGGTCCCATGCTGCCTTGGCCTGCACACAGAAAACCAGGAAATCATTTTCCAAACCAGGCCAACCATTTCTTTGAAATCCATTTTTCAAACCATTTCCAAATATTTTGAAAATTCTTCCAAAACCTCGGCAAAATGGCGGATTAAGTGTCCCAAGGGACCACCACTGATGGCCCACAATCCCATCTCATGGGAACAAAATACGGCATTCAAAAAGCCATCGAAAACACATTTTATCAACCTGTTTGGGCCCAGAAATCGGTATGCCAAAAGTCAGATTCGGTATGCCGAAATCTGCTGATTTGGTAGACCGGTCTGATTCGATCGACCGAACTAGGGTCAACGGTCAACACTCAGGCCAAGTTCGGTATACCGTCCATAAACGGATGACTGAATTCCGACCAGAGGACCAAACTGACAGAAAAATGGTATATCGCATGAAATCGGTATACCGAAATCCACTGATTCGGTATGCCATTTTCAGTTCGGTTTGCCAAATTCTGTGATCCCAGAAAAAGACCCAAAACCTTACCATCAGAATCGCCCCAACTGGGACTCTGATCGGATCCCCTAAACAAACAACAAAATTCTTACATAAAACATATGGTATAGACCCTCGAGTCTACTCCAAAACCTAACAAACAAAACTAAAATCCATTCACCATGCATCAAGATATAAAATCACAAAGGCAAAAGGGTCAAAAGCACTCAAAACACACCATTCGGCATAAATGCCAATAAATGCTCCATAAATACACAATAAATCACAATAAATCCTAGGAAGGTAAACTAACCTAGATTTCATGCAATCCTAGCATTTTCTACCAATTTCATGCTCTCTATAACTCGAAGTGGAGATGCGTACCTGGAAACACCTCCGGCGAGCTCTGGCGCAACCACGACCACTAGGCACACCACGCGAGTTCCGCGCACCACCACATGCAACCAGCCCTCCGCTTCGCTCTCTCGACCTCTTCCTCTCTCTCGGGGTGCGCGCGATGTGAGGGGAAAACAGAGGAGGTAAGGGAGACGGGTGGAAAGGAAGAAGGAGAAGGAGAAGGAAGGAGAAGGAAGGAGAAGGAGAAGGAGAAGTGAGGAGGAAGGGAAAGAAGGTGGAGGAGGAGGAGGAGGAGTAGCGTGCCACCGAGGAGGAGGGTAAAGGAAGAAGATGGAAGGAGGAGACGACGATGGGTGGCGAGGAGAAGTGCGGTGCGACTTATAAAGCCTGCGCCCACGGTAGCTGAAAACGTGCCCACCTACGCGTCTTAGCCACTGGGACACCACACGAGTAGCCAACCACCAGCCACCACCAACGAGGCCAACTGCAAGCCTCAACCACCAGCCTACACATGCGGGCCCCACGGGGACCCCACACTTGCACCACACACGGACCCACACCCGGTCCCCACACGCATAGTACCACAATGCACAGTGCCAACCACGCACAGGGACACGCAAATAGAAGCCAACCCACGAGGCCCAAGCCCAACAGCATAGAACTGCACAACGGCCTCGGAACAGTGACACCCGTCCAGGAATAAAATTCATAAAATGTAAATAATTACAAAATGAATTTTACAAGTGTTACATCCTAATCTCCTTAAAAGAAGATTTCGCCCTCGAAATCACTAGGCGAAAAGATACGGGTACTAGGCTAGGATGGCTTTCTCACGTTCCCACGTGGCCCCCCGGCTCCATGATGCCGCCACTGCACCAAGACCAGCGGAATCACCTTGTTCCACAGTACCTGCTCCTTGTGGTCAATAATCTCGACAGCATCCTCCACAAAGGATAGATCTTCCTGAAGCCCTTTTTGCTGAACTGGGATCACATGAGAAACGTCAGCCAGGCACTTCTTCAGCATGGAGATATGGAACACGTCATGCACGAACGACATCTGTGGTGGTAGATCCAATCGATAAGCAACCTCATCGATCCTCTAGGTGATCTGGTACGGACCAATATAGCGAGGACTCAACTTGCCACGCTTCCCGAACCGCATGACACCTTTGGTCGGCGACACCTTCAGAAACACATAGCCTCCCACCAGAAATTCCAGCGGTCTCCGCCTCCTGTCGGCATAGCTCTTCTGCCGACTCTATGCAGCCAGGAACCTGCTCCGGATCAAATCCACCTTGTTCGCATACAGCTGCACAAGCTCAAGACCAATCAACTGACACTCGCCCACCTCGCTCTAGCAAATCGATGATCTGCATGGCTTACCGTACAAAGCTTCGTACGACGCCATCTCGATGCTCGAGTGATAGCAATTGTTGTAGTCGAACTCAATCAACGGCAAATGGTCCTCCCAACTCCCTTGAAAGTCTAAGGCACATGCTCGGAGCATATCCTCTAGCGTCTGGATAGTCCTCTTTGTCTGACCATCCGACTGAGGATGAAATGCCGTGCTATAGTTGAGCACAGTGCCAAAGGCCTCCTGCAGAGTTCTCCAGAACCTTAAGGTGAACCTCATGTCTCTGTCCGACACGATGGACACCGGAACACCATGCAACCTCACCACCTCAGAGACATACAACTCCACCAAGCTGTCCATCAGAAGCTTCACCCGAATGGCCAGGAAGTGAGCAGACTTGGTTAGCCGATCCACGATCACCCACACGGTGTCGTTCTTCCTCTAAGTTCGCGGCAAACCAGTCACGAAGTCCATCGAGATGTGCTCCCACTTCCACACAGGAATATCCAACGGCTGCAAGGACCCTCCACGTCTCTGGTGCTTTGCCTTGACCAGTTGGCAGGTAGTACACCTCGCCACATGGTCAGTGTAGATACCCCGATTTTGAAGTCACTTGGTAGCAGGCTCCTCCGGTTGATGCTCTGGTCGCGACCACAAAAATCCTAGTCCACATAGGTCCCAATCAGACCCACACTAGCCCACTTGACCCAATTAAACCTAAAATCCAACAAATCAACCTAAGCCCACTTAATGCAGTCTAAATCCACTTAAAAATCCCATGAAACCCTAATAAAAACCCTAATTAAATAAAATCTGATTAAATCCACTTAAAGATCCAACAAAAACCCTAATCCACTTAAAACCCACTTAACTCAACTTAAAATCCAATAAAACCCTAATTAATCAAATTCAAAACCTTAATTAATCCAAAAAAACTAAATAAACACAAAAATCCCAGTTAATAAATAAATAAACCCTAATTAATCCAAAAGTCCATAGATAAATCCTAATTAACTCAAAATCCCTAAATAAACCTTAATTAAAACTCAAAACCCTAATTTCAAATTAATTAAATAAA
>JAMKQA010052178.1:0-13172 GCA_024699735.1 Posidonia australis
TCGGAGCCTTGACCTCTGCCAAAGCAGTAGGCTGTGCCGCTTTACTAACACCGACACGACCCCAGTTAAGGGGGAACAAGCCCGATTTTTCATCCTACGCCAAAGTCATTAGGATGAACCACCGGAACATGTCCTTCGCAGACTGTATAGGTAAGCCTAGAGAGGAGAAGATGCATGCCCTATATGATGTATGCAAAGTATGCTTTAAGTTTTTTACTTGCAAGCTTATTAAACCATGGGGGAAGATTTTTCAATTTGTCCCTAGTTTGCCTTAAGATTTGATTTTGGTTGTTATGTTTTCATTAACCAAGAGGGGAAGCAAGCATGTCTCTAATCTCCAAGGCATGGCATATACAGGAAGGGAAATAAACATGCAAGTAGACATGGATAAACAAATGAAAACATGTGCTACAATATGTGCAAAAGTGGTGGCATGGCAAATGTGTGAACAACATAGCAAAGGCAATGCATGTAAAAAGACACCACTAAAAAAAGAGCATGGCATGGAAAAAAAAAGCAAGCAAGGAGAAAGCCGAAGAAAATGAGAAACCAAAATGAAGCCAGGATCTGGTTATCCCCAGCGGATTCGCCAGTTCTTGTAACCATGCCGTCGGGGGTGGCAACAAATATATAGGTGCCAAAATCGGCAAAGCCATGGCAAAAATGAAATAATGCAAAATGCAGGAGTCGCCACCTAGTCTATTAAAATGGAAGACGAGGAAAACCATATAACATGAAAATCATGCAAAACAATAAAAGAAAAGTCTTCGTAAACCAGAAATGCGGGTAAGGATCCCTATTACGTACGAGGAAGGTGTTAGGCACCCTCGTACGCCCGATAAATTGGTCTTCTATTGGTTTCCCTTTTGCTTAGGGAATGTCGGCTTTGCAGCCTTTGCTGTACACCTGAGGGCGATATGCCATGCCATGCTTATGTGTGGTGTCTAAAATATGGGTGCATGATGTGTAGGGGTGTGTCCTAGTGCTCAGAAATATCGCTCGTATGCCGGGTCAAGTGTCGCTGCAATAATATTGCATATAAGATCAAAGATCTAATATCTTGAGCGAGTTTTCATCCTTGCTTTCTATATGCCTAAATGCAACCTAAAATGCATGAAAATTGCTGAAAACAAAGGTGTGCCTTCCTAATGCATCAAGGAAGAAAACCAAAGGAAAACCCAGAAGCAAATCGAATCAAGAAAGCGAGCAAAAACATGTGAAAACCTGCTGGTGCTCCAGTTTGGTGTGCCACCTATGTGCGTCTAAGTGGGCCAGTAAAACGTGCTGAGGGAAAATGGAAGACTATGCAAAGCCAAAACATCAGAAAATGCATTCTGGAAAAGTATGCAGTGTAAATCATTCTGTAAAACTCGGGAAAACATGTAAATGCAATGATTTGTGACCCTAGTGCTCAAGGGCTGGTAGCCTCACACAAGGTCTCACCAACTTAAGCTAGATGAAGGATTCACGATTTAGTCAGGTCACTGGATCATGGGGCAATGCACATGGTTCTCCACAAAGGAGTAAGGTGCAATTGACCTACCAGATTTAGCCTAGAACTAAATATCAAAATAGAGAAACCAGTTGGAAAACAATCTGATCAAAACTGAAAAGCATGCAGGTGACGTCATGGCACATCAAAGAATCAGTCATAAAAGAAACAAGCTCAAAACCCTACGATAAAGCCATGCAAGCAATGATGCAATGCGAGTGTTTTGTTCTTTGACCAGTCTGGCGCACCTGCTGGGTGCGCCAGAGTGGTGTGCTGGAACAATGTGCCTGAGTGGTGCGCGCCAGAGAGTCTGGACCAGACTGCAATCTGATCCATAATCTACCCCAGCAGAGATATAGGGTGATTCATGCTAATGCAGATGGGTTCATGCCATTATTAAGAACTGAAAATATGATGAGAATGCACACGATCAAGAATCATCATGTAAATCATGTATTCAAAACCAAAATAAGTTGATGGGTTCATGTATGAAAACATGCAAAATGCCAAGGAATAAACATGATCTGGATAACGCCAATCGAAACATATGAATGATGATCATAAGCATATTTCTATGTGCAAGAACATATAAGTGCGTGGCAAAATGCTATGTGCAAGGAAATGGCAAAAAAAGGATAACTCATGCAGATTTCATGCTAGAAATATAATTATAGATTAGCATGGAGATTATTATGCATAGAGAGCAAGCATGTTTATCATAAAACTTTACAAAAACATGGAATAAATCAGTCCATATGTATGATTTCAAGCATGCTTTATCATGTTTATGAAATGAGATTTAAAGGAGAAAGAGGAGGTAGAAAGCCTACCTCTCAAGATGTTCCTTCTTGAAATATTAGAGATAAAGAGATCAGTGTTGCTTTGGAAGGACCAAGGAGGCTTTAGGACGCAAGGGAGTGCTCCAAAAGACGAAAATAAACTGCTGAAAAGATTGAGAAACTCGTGCAGGATGCTGGCTCAGAACAGAATTGCTAAATTCAGGATTTCTCACCTCTTTCTATTGTTGCCTATGGGTGTCCTTATATAGGATTTTCTCATGGGTAACTCATGGGAATGTAGAGAGCCTTGCAGACGAAAAGCCTGGAAGATTCCATGGCATATTCGTTGCTAGAGGTAACAGCCATGGGAGGTGGAAAGCCAGCAGCCCGCAGCCTGCGAAGTGATGTGTGCCGGCTATGTGCGCCACCTATGTGTGCTAGGTAGGTGTGCTAGCTAGGTGTGCTAGCTAAGTGTGCCAAGTAGGTGTGCTAGCTAAGTGCTCTCTCCTATCTATCGGGCGTTCTAGTTGGGCTGCGGACTTGCTACAAGTTTGGGTTAGTTTAAGGGTCAACCCCATCCAAAGCAACATCTGGAGTCTTATCAATGAGTCACCTCAAAATCGGGGTGTCTACAAAACCGCAACTGGTTGTTCTCCTGAAATAGTACAGCACAAGAGATAGGGTGCAGCTAGCAAAACTTCTGGGACCTGTGTGGTAGTCACTGCAGTCGAATCAATGACGGGCCCTAGACTGGTTTGTGTCTGCCACTATCTCAGAAGAGGGGATAAGGATCCTCCACGATTCCCAAATCGGGATGCATAGAGGGAAAAAGAAGTAGTCAAAGTGAGAGAAGGAGGATCTGAGTGTCAGACCCCCTTCAAAATAATAACCAGAGGCTTGCAGGTCTACGAGGCCATGGCTAACCGCAAGAGAAATAAAAGGAGCTACGGAAAAAGACAAACGCATGAGCGCTAATATGAACTACAGTCAAAAAGTAACCAATAGCTCTGAAAAGGCAAGAGAAAACAACCACGGGAGGCCACCTGCGACGGAGACACTCGAGCTCCCAGTTGAGGACCTCGCAACAAGCTACCTGGGTAAACAGGTAAGAGAAGCAAGTATCTGAACCTGAATAATGACGCACAGACACATGCGAGTTATTAAAGTGGCATGCCATGACACACAATGCAGATGAATGCCCTAAAGTGCACTCTCTCACCATGCATGTCCCATATGGGGTTGACCACACCGGATGCACTCATGGGTTTTAGGTTTTGACTCTAGTCAGAAAATTAGGTTTTCGTTCTAAATCCTGGTAGAAGCACAAGCAGTGAACGGGTGGTACATTGGTGGCCTCGTCTCCTGTAGTAGCATAGAACTGTACCCTCTACTAGCATAGACACGACCCCAGACAAAGGGGGACAAACTATCAACATGCCCTATGCCAAAGTTATAGAATGGGCTACTAGAATTGTCCTTCGCAAACTATGGGTAGACTCAGAGGATAAGATGCATGCTTTCTTAAATGATCATTCATGCGATATGCTTTTTTGTCTTTTACTTGCATTTTATTAAACCAAGGGGAATTGTGAGCATTTGTCTCTAGTTATGCCTTATTATTTGTTTATCTAAGTTTGTGTGTTTTATTTTAACCAGATAGGGAGGCAAACATGTCTCTACACTCCTAATCATGGCAATTAAAAATAAAGGGAAGAAAACACACAATCCTGGCATCTAAAAAGTCAATCAACAAGCAAAAGGCATGAACATGGCATGTGCTGGTGTAGTGCTCACAAGTAAGTGAATAAATGAAAGTATCGACAAAAAAACATGAATTAGGTCATGTGCATGTGCAGTGGCATGACAATGGTGTAAAAAGGCACAAAAAGGCATGTTCAGTCAAATATGTACAAGCAAACAGAACAGGCAAACGAGCACAAAGTATATAGACCAAAGACAAGTAAGGAGACCAAAACGAAAGCCAGAATCTAGTTATCCCTAGCGGAGTCGCCAATTCCTGTGACCATGCCAGTGGAACCTTGCATGACTCTCTTTACGGTGCGTGGAAGCACACGAGGAGTCTTGATACGGTCACGACGAAGATGGTGAATCCGGAGAAGAAGACTAGACTCGGAAACACCAAGGAAAGATAAGAAAGGATAAGGAAAAGTGTCGCCACCTAATCTTTTAATGGAAACACGAGGAAAACCAAACATGAAGGAAAACCAAGAGGAAATCAAGGTGAAGAAAACATGTATGCTCCATGCCTAATCGATGAAATGCACAAATCAATGCGGGCAAGAGAAAGGGTAAGGATTCTTGTTACGCATGGGGAAGGAGTTAGGCACCCCCATGCGCCCGAGGAACTCAGTCTTTCTAGGTTTCCTACTTGCCAATGGTCTATTGTATATATGCTTGCCTATTCTGAATGCTCATGCTAAAGATGACTGGAAACATGCTAAATCAAGGAAATGAAATGAATAAAAGGAAATAGATAATCTGAGGGACAAATGTAGGCATTGAGAATGCCGCTTTAATGTACACCCATGGGCAATGAGGAAAATCGTGAAAATCGAGAAACTCTCGGAAAGTGTCACACAAATCAGCGAAAACTCGAAGAAATCCGAGAAAATCAAATTAGGGAAAATAATCCTCATTCGGGATAATGTCGACATTGTTAAGCCAGTTAATGTACGCCCTCGGGCGATGGAAAGCCAAATCAAATCAAAATCGCAAAAGTCAGAAGAAATCTGAGAAACGATGGGAAAACCAAGCTTGAAATGAGTTAGAAATGCATGCACGATCAAAGGAAGAAGGCACAAGAAAATATGCATGAAAAAGTGCAACAAAATGTGCATAATGCATGTAAGAGTGTAAAAATGTAAATTCCAGGGGGTTTTGTGCAAAAATCCCAAATTCCAAATGAAAACTGAAATTCTTAAGCTAAATCATCAAAAATATATAGGAAAACACATTTTACGTAATTTTTAGAGAATCGAGCACCCTGGGGCAAGGATCATGCCTTGGACTCGCACCCCCACCTAGGTCGCCGGAAAACGGCGTCGGCGAGGCCTGGAAACTCTATTTCGACCAGAGAAAGCCTCTAGCTGAACTAGAATCACTCTGGGAAGGAAGAGGGAGGCTAGAGAAGCTATTGTTGAGGAAAATTGAGGTTAGAGGGATGCTTACCTGAGCCTGCAGTGAGGATGGCCGCCAGAGATCGCCGGAGCTCACCGGAGATGGCTAGAAACTCTAATTTTCCTCCTCCTCGAGCCTCCTCTCAACTCCTGGATCACTCTGGTTGCTTTGGTTGGGAGGAAAAAGCTTGGGGGGCTTTCCTCTCAAAATTTCTAACTTTTCTTTCTCACTTGCAATTGGGGGTTATTTATAGGCTTGCCCTGGTGATTATGGGTTGTTGTGATTACTTAGAGGCTGTTGGATTAAGTGGGAAGTTGTTAGAGTTGGTTAGATTAAGTGGGAAGTTGTTAGAGTTTGTTTAAGTAGTTAGAGGTTGTTATAAGTGGTTAGAGGTTGTTATGTTGGAGTGGGAGTTAGTTAAAGAGTTTAGTTTGTTACATGAGTTTGTTAAAGTAGTTATGAGGGAGTGGAAGTTAGTTAAGTTGTTAGGGTTTGACTTATGGTTTATGGTTTGACCTAGGTTTAGGATTTGGATTAGTGTTTTGAATTTGGTTTAGGTCTTAACCTAGGGTTTAGGGTTTGGATTAGGGTTTAACCTATGGTTTAGGGTTTGGATTAGGGTTCTATGGTTTTGTTTGGCTTTTTAGGGTTTTTAGGATTTTTTAAGGATTTTTTGTGGTTTTTATGGTTTATTTAGGGTTTTATGATTTTATTTGGTTTTTTAGGATTTTCCTAGGATTTTTAGGGTTTTTAGTATTTTTTATGGTTTTTTAGAGTCTTGTTAGGGTTTTGTCTAATTGCAAGCATATGGGGGTGTCTACACATACCACATCCTGCGTTGACTATCGCGCACGGCCACCTCAAAAAGGTAGGGCTTCCCAACCCGCCTATACCATGCTAGATAATTAGTGTAGTTGACTTCATGAAGAATGTGCCTATCTTGGGAAGCCACAGCTGCAATGTGTTGACTCCTAGCAGCAGCACAGACGTGACCGGGAGATCCATGTCTGTAGGTGGAGGAGAGGGGATGCAGAATTCATTGAGGAATTGATTCTGATGCCTCATTCGCCCTGGGAGGAAGTAGGTCGACTTCTTCATGCAATAGAACTTCACTTGCTTGTCTCTCAAAATGTGACTGGAGTTTAGAGGTGCCCAATTAAATCCGTCATATCTCAAAAATGGGCGTAGGTGTACTTGTTTGCAAGAAGGACAATCATATGCAATGCAGGTAGATACTGATATGTAGAAATAAAAGTTCATGTAATAAACTTACATCCTGGAGCTTTACCAAGTCCAGCAAATATTGGTAGGACTCATAACTATAAACTCCCACAATAGCCCGGTGGTCAGGCTCGACCCACTAATAAGGGAGGGAAAGAAGCTCCTCTTGGAGGCGTCCAAAGTAGTGCCCCCGCGTGATATGCTCCATAGCCCAGTACTAGAAAAAGCAAACAGAAAGAAAGTTAGTTATCAGCTATTATTAAGAAATTTTGCAAAAGGGAAATTAATTTTCACTAGTACTTATAGTGAGTAGGGGGTATAGCCCTACATGAGATTGACGACCCAGTCTAGCCACGTTGTCCAACCCACAGATTAGCCAGGTGTAGCTAGCCCCGACCCAATCATAATGGTCTATGTACTCCAAGTTGGTCAGATATACTAGCCAATTAGCATGAATGCAATAAGGAGAAGAGTCGCAAAAGATCATGGCGAGCAAATCCAACAGGAAGTGTTGGAGTATGAAATCGGCCTCGTCACTGCGTTTTGGCTCTGGGTTGGGCCAAAATTGATCCCACTCTCAAAGCCGACCCACTGTAATCATGTACTCTCCCTGAGGAGGCTTTGGAGAGACATAGATTAGTTGTTCGGGAGCCAGATGCATCCCATAAGTAGTCTCATTGATAATCGGCTCATCGCCAAATTGAAGGCCCGTCAGCAAGGCCCACTGGTCGGGCAACACTGTCAACTCTCCAAACGGAAAGTGGAAGGTATACGTCTCAAACCTCCATCTCTCTGCCAAAGCTCGGAAGAAGTTATAATGTCCGTGGATGGCCGGGATGCAAAGCAAACTACCAAAAGGAGACTGATGGAGCTAGAAGTCCTACAAAAACTCCGTCAGACGGTGGAAGTGGTCGAGCATAGGAGCCTAGTGACACCACATTACCCGGTTAGCATCCCCAACCTGTAGTAGCAATGGCAAAACAAATACAGGATTAGAAGAGCTGTAATGCTAAATCCGAGACATGCTAAAGGAAGAATGAAGATGGTTACATCAAAATCTGGCTCTCACAGATGTGATTGCCACTAAATAGTTGCCTTGCAAAGTTGCCAGATTCCTGAAAGTGCAATTGTAAATTAAAGTATCAAATTTATATCACAGGCACAAGTCATTCCAAATGAGCTCACCTCGACAGGAATAGCAGGTGTTGAACTACTGGAAGCCTGAGACCTCGAAGAGCTGCCTTGCCGCCGTGGGCAAGAACTAGAAGGTCTGTCTCGAGGAGGCTGTGAGCTCTCCCCCTTGGGAACTGGGTCATCTTGCAAATAGACAAAGGTCACAAGCCTGAGTTTGAGTAGTAGAGTCAAGCAAAGGAACCACAGTATATCCAAGCATAGCAAGGCATGAGCCTCGAGGTAAAACATGGCATTGTCAATTATTGTCTATTAGATATATTCATAAAATGTGCAAAACATGATATGCACAAACAAAGCACAGTAGCATGTGTTCAACAATTTTGGCAGCAACAGTTCTTTTTACAAAGGTGCAGATTAAATGAGATGCAAGCATAGCTCAGTATTGCAACATGGGTAGTTACGTTAAAATCTAGGAGTTATGACCATTATTGTTATTGAGCATCATTGTTATTATTGCTATTGGAGTTACACGGTGAGGCTCATCACGGTTGCTGTTACATGAAAACTTGGGCATTTACTACTCTACCATTTACTTATTTGCCACTGTTTTGCTATTGATCATTATTGTTGCCCCACAATTATTTTGTTTAAACAAGGGTTGATAAATGGGAAGTTAATTTAAGGATGGAAAATGACAAAAGAGTTGACTCAATCATTGAAAGAAAATGGCAACTCATGAATTAGTTCATGGACACCATATTTCAAGTGACTCAGAATGGCGTAAATGGCATACATGTTCAACCATATATGAATATAACCATAGTTCAAGTGACTCAGAATGGCATAAATGGCATGAATGTTCAATCATATATGAAGAAAACCATGTCTTCAATCTATGTTTTTATGTAATGGCACAAATGGCGTGTAACTCAGATTTAGTTCATGAATTTGCATGAAATAAAATTTATTTTTGCTTGATGCATGACAACACCCTCAACCCTCACTATCAGCCACCCATACAACCACCCACCACCTCGTAGCAGCTCGTTGGTTGTCCACCACCCTCATGGCCTGTAGCCTGCCGGCCATCCACCTCCCTCACAGTCCACTCCACCTCCACGCCTCCCATGCACACCACCTAACAGCCAACCAACCATAGCCCCGTCGAAACCCCACCTTGCCATCAGCCATCAAGAGCAAAAAAAAGAGGGGGGGGGGGGCAAGCTAGCACAAAAAAACAAAAAGGATATCAAAGGGGAGGAGGAGAGTACCTCCACCGGCGAGCCTCTCTCCAACCAATCGTAGAGAGTCCGACCATCACCACCGCCGACACCGAGCCACCGCCGCACCTACCTGCCGCACCAACCCCAAGCACCACACCAGCACACCACCATTAACCTTGAGGAGTGGAGGAGGGAGGTGTGGTTATTGAGAGGAAGAGAGGAGATGAGAAGGAGAAGAAGTGGGTTCGTCTGGTTTGGGGAAAAAGGGGAATAAGGAGGAAGAAGAGAAATGATGAGTGGGAGAAGGAGGAGTAAAATAAATGAGGAAGTAAGTAATGAAGGGAAATAAATGAATTAAGTAATGAATGGAAAATAAAGAAAGAAAGGAGAAGATTATAAAAGGTAAAGAAATGGGAAACGACCATGAAGCACTATCCGGTTGCAGTCTCAAGTAGCAAGATGAAGTACAGTATATGATTTGGTAGTTATGATAGTTATCCAATAGGCCCTGCCATGTACCAGCAATGCAAATAAAATGCAAAATGGCCATGAAAATTACGTTTTTGCCCTCAACATTTTGTAGCTTGCATTTAAAGGATGAATTGCAAAGTTTCAAGGAAAATAAGCACGCGGTCTTCAAAAAGTTCACTAGATGGATAATTTACAGATAACCCCCTTAACATTGTTAAATTTGTTGAGTAGCCCACGGAGGGTGTGAGAAGTTATGATTGGAGCAGAAATTTGCAAATACTCAGCGGAATTTCGAAATTTACAGCACAGTAGCAATACAGCCATCAGAAATTTGTCGTGTCAAGCCAATTTGCAATAAAGCCCCTGTGATCATGTTGGTGGAAACCTGAACAACTCTCCTTACTGTGCGTGTATGCACATGAGGAGTCTCGATACAGTCACGGCGAAGATGGTGAATCAGGAGAAGAAGACTAGGCTCGGAAACACCAAGGAAAGATAAGAAAGGATAAGGAAAGAAGTCGCCACCTATTCATTTAATGAAAAGATGAGGAAAACCAAATACAAAAGAAAATCAAGAAGAAAACAAGATGAAGAAAACATGTATGCTCCGTGCCTAACGGATGTAGTGCAAAAATCAATGCTGGTCAGAGAAAGGGTAAGGATTCTTGTTATGCATGGGGAACGGATTAGACACCCCCATGCACCTGAAGAAATCGGTCCTTCTAGGTTTCCTACTTGCTAATGGTCTATTGTGTGTATGCTTGCCAGTTTTGAATGCATATGCTAAAAGTGACCTAAAAAACATGGCAAATTAAAGAGAAGAACTGAATAAAAGGAAAAAAGATAATCCAAGGGACAAATGTAGGCATTGAGAATGTCACTTTACTATAAGCCTATGGGCGATGAGGAAAATCGCGAAAATCAAGAAACTCTCGGAAAGCGTCACACAAATTAGCGGAAACTCGAAGAAATCCGAGAAAATCAAATTAAGGAAAATAATCTTCATTCGGGACAATGTCGGCATTGTTATGCCTGTTAATGTACGCCTTCGGGTGATGGAAAGCCAAATTAAGTCAAAATCGCGAAAGTCGGAAGAAATCCAGAAAACGATGAGAAAACCAAGCTTGAAATGAGTTAGAAATGCATGCACAATGCAAGGAAGAAAATACGAGAAAATATGCATGAAAAATAGCAACAAAGTGTACAAAATGCATGTGTGAGTGTAAAAATGTAAATTCCAAGGTTTTTGTGCAAAAATCTCAAATTCAGAATGAAAACTGAAATTTTGAAGCTAAATCATCAAAAATACATTGAAAAACACATTTCATGTAATTTTGAAGAAATTTGGGGTCAAATGTGCAATTCTATGTATTTTTGGTCAAATTAAATATTCTTAGGGGTTAAAATGCAATTTTGCCATCAAAACATGTATTTAATGCAATTCTGTGGAAATTCAGGGTAAAATATGCAAGAAAAAAAGAGTCTATGTTTGAAAACAGAAATTTCCAGGGACTGACATGCAAATTTACCCTAGAAAACATGCATTTAGTGAGGAATCTATAAATTCGAGGGTTAAAATGCAATTTAGGTCATTTTTGAGCAAATATTTGAATTCTTAGGGTTTAACTTGCAATTTTGACAGAGAAATATGCATTCAGAACTATTTCAACAAAGCTTAGGGTTTTTTATGCAAAAATGCTGAACTTAAATGCATGAAAAGAAACTCTAGGGGTTTTATCAAACTTTAAAGCATGAAAGGCATTAACAAGATTATTCAGGGGGCACATTGCAATATTTTCAAATCAAACTTTATTCAAATGATTTAAAAAAAACATTGCAAGGACCTAATTGTAAGGAAAAGGACCTACTTGTAAGAAAATAAGGATATAAATGTAAAGAAAAGAAAAGAGTAGAAGTTTATTAAAAGAAAACTTATTTTTTTTAATTTTAAATAGGTCCAACGGTCGTCGGCGATCATATCCCACCAGCGACGACGACTATGGTGCAATCACAGGCTATCCCATGGCGTGATCTTGCATCCGAAAACACAATGAGCAAGAGGAGAGGAAAAGAAGAGGATCTGGTGGTCTGGATCTGAGGGCTAGTGGCTGAAATGGGCTGCTCGTCTACCTCGCTGTTGTGACAGCTCCAACGACGACGCAAGAGAAGAAGGAGGCTTCAGAGGGCTACGGTGTGGCGCACAGGGGTCCAGGAAGCTCAGGGACGCTGAGAGGATGATTTCCCCTCATCCAGCCACAAGAATGGGTCACTCCTCTCATCCTCTGCTTTAGCCTACTGTCGACGCGATCCAACTCCAGCGAGCTTGACTGTGGAGGTGATCTAGTGCACAAGGCTTGGCTTTGATGGCTCCGGAGTGTTGGGGGCATGTCGTGGAATGTTTTTGGTGGCTTGGAGAGGTGTGGTGGAGCTAGAGGTGCACGGTCGTGAAGCACTATTCATTGTCTTCCCCGGTGATGGTGAGATATCACGATTCCGACGATCTTCTACTGTAGGCTCAGGGAGGCAGCGAAATGGCGCACTAAGGATTAGAGAAGCAAAAGGGAAGTGTGGGAAGAAGATCTAATACTGCAGGGCTCGAATCAACCATTGGATTCGTGCCCCCACCTCTGTTGCTGGAGAACGACTTCGGTGAGGCCTGAGAGCTCGATTCCATCCAAGGAACGCCTTTGGTTCTACTAGAATCAATCGGGGAAGGAAGAGGGAGATCTAGGAAGCTAAAACGTAGAGAAATTGAGGTTTGTGGAGGACGTACCTTGACCGGCAGTGAGTTTGGTCGTCAGAGCTCACCGGAGATGGTTGGAAACTCTGATTTCTCTCCGCCACGAGCTTCCTCTTTGCTCCTAGATCACTCTGGTTGCTCTGATTGCAAGGAAAAAGCTAGGGGAGCTCTCCTCTCAAATTTTTCAACAACCCCTTCTCATTTGCAAATTGGGGTTATTTATAGGCTTCCAAATGGCTTGGTTGGTTGTTATGGTTAGGGTGGGAGGTGGTCAAGGTGGTTAGAGTGAAGTGGGAAGTGGTTAAGGTAGTTAGAGTGAAGTGGGAAGTGGTTATGGTGGTTGGAGTGAAGTGGGAAGTGGTTAAGGTTGTTAGAGTGAAGTGGGAAGTGGTTAAGTTTGTTGGGGTTTGACATTAGGGTTTGGGGTTTGACTTATGATTTAGGATTTGACTTATGGTTCAGGGTTTGACTTAGTGTTTGACCTAGGTTTTAGGATTTGGATTAGGGTTTTGAATTTGGTTTAGGTCTTAACCTAGGGTTTAAGGTTTGGATTAGGGTTTTGAATTTGGTTTAGGTCTTAACCTAGGGTTTAAGGTTTGGATTAGGGTTTTGAATTTGGTTTAGGTCTTAACCTAGGGTTTAAGGTTTGGATTAGGGTTTTGAATTTGGTTTAGGTCTTAACCTAGGGTTTAAGGTTTGGATTAGGGTTTTGAATTTGGTTTAGGTCTTAACCTAGGGTTTAAGGTTTGGATTAGGGTTTTGAATTTGGTTTAGGTCTTAACCTAGGGTTTAAGGTTTGGATTAGGGTTTTGAATTTGGTTTAGGTCTTAACCTAGGGTTTAAGGTTTGGATTAGGGTTTTGAATTTGGTTTAGGTCTTAACCTAGGGTTTAAGGTTTGGATTAGGGTTTTGAATTTGGTTTAGGTCTTAACCTAGGGTTTAAGGTTTGGATTAGGGTTTTGAATTTGGTTTAG
>JAMKQA010052180.1:0-13755 GCA_024699735.1 Posidonia australis
AAAAGTGAAAGTTTGCTTAATGATGTTTTTTTTTTGTAAACGGTAATACTCCTGACCTCTCGTACAACGACAAAGAGACTTTACCACTAGACCAAGTAGCTGTAGACGCTTAATGATGTTAGTAAGCTTATAATTAGTAAGAAAAATCTTGATACAAGAAAGTATAAAAATGGAAATGTACATAAAAAAATTATTCCATATGAAAATAGATTTGTTAGAGCTAAAAATAATAAAAAGTATGAATTTGTCTTTAAGAAAGGAAAATGGATTTCCAAAAAAATTATAATATGATTCCTAAGATTAACATTTTTAGACCCAAAATAAAGTGGTACTAAAATCTTTACTTGTCTCAAATAATGTAGGTGTTTGAGGGCACCTAAGGTGGCATAAGAATATGGGACATATTTAATTGATAAATATTGGAATTCCCTTTCCTGTTGAAAAAAGTGTGATTCTCTATTGTTTGTATTATCATTCAATTCATTTATCATGTTTTTACATTACCTAACAATTCCCTATTAGAGACTAACAATTGGTATTATTCCTTCAAAATTATCTCAGTTTTTCTTTTAAAGCCTGGTTTGGTCCACTATTTTTGGCCCAATCGACCGGAATCTCTTGATTCATTTTGCCATTTTTATTCAATCTGTTAAAATGACAAGCAGTTGTTTTAATAGTTGAATTTATTTGAGATTTATATATCCATGGTTTGTGCTCACATTGAACATTATCATTGGCTTTTTATAAACATTAAAATATATGCATAAATGGACCAAATAAAGATTTTTTTATTAGTGAACTTGATTAACATATCTTATAGTACTTTAGTTTTGGGCAAATTGGATTATGGATTAAGGTGATTCTCTGTCTTGTTGATGTTAATATTTGGCTACATTTTTATGTTCATGATGAAAATGAATTAAGAGTTTTGCTACTAAAATTTGTATTTTGTGCCTATGCTTACTTTAATAAATTTTTGTTATATGATCATTGAACTATTTTCTTTTGCTTGCTTGATAAATGGGAGAGCGTACTAAACTTTACCAAATAATTTTCTTGATCCATGCTTGTTGATAGAGGAAGTATATTGAATACCTTTATTGAATAAATTTCTTTTACCCATGCTTGAATTAAAGATGAGCTTATTCATTAGGATATATGAATTTTTCTACTTACATATGAAGTGAGGGGGAACTTATACTTAATATATTTCATAAGAAGTTGATTTTGACAATTTTTATGGTTATTGAATATCTTTTGATTTTGATGAATATCTTTCTTATAAAAATTGTTCTTGAAGCCTGTGGATTCAACAATTCAAATAAGTGGATCTTAATACCTAAAAAGTTGATTTTGATCCTTTTAGATCTAACAATTGGTATCTTAAATATGGAAATTACAATGTGAAAATATTTTAGAAGCAGTTCTTCATTTTGTTAGTATATTATAAAAGTTGATTGAATATCTTATAATAGTTGATTTTTTTTTTATTGAACATTTTATAAAAATTTATTTTGATGAATATCATTTATCTTATGAAGATGATAATGCTTATTGAATATCTTATGAAAATTTAATTTTTATGCTTCATGAATATCCTTTATCTTTGCATTTGTACCTTCTACTATTTTTTTGTTAATGACAACAAGGGGAGAGAAAAATTAGAAGGTATTCCAAGGCTATTGAGCCTAGCATACTAAATTAAGATTAGTGAGTCATACTTGAGTATATTGTTTTGGCATATATCTTTTTAATGTTCTTTTAAATGGACACATATAATTAAAGGGAGCATTGTTATATAGGGAGAGCATTGATGTTTTATTGACAAATCCTTATGCATATTCTAAGAGGGAGAGAGCTAGGTATCTATGACATATTTTTTGCTAATGACAAAAAGTGGGAGACATATAAGAAAATTCATTTTTCAGTATTTAAGACATTTTTTAGGCTTGAAATATTTATAGTTTTGTCAACATCAAAAAGGAGGAGATTGTTGGCTTTATTAGCCTTATCTTGTTTTTAACGATATCAAAACATATTTGTAAACTAACCTTTTTAATAGGTCAAAGAAGAGTTCTAATGGACTTTGCAAAAAGAAGAAGCATATATGCAAAATCAAGTGAAGGCTATTAAAGATTGAAGACAAAGTTTATATTGTAATTAAAGTATTATGTAACTGTAATTTATTGTATTTTAGGAACTTGTAATAATCTCTTAGATACCCTCATAGTACCTTAGGAAAATAGCCTTAGCCCTAAAATCTATCATTCATTGAAAACATTCAGTATTGGGCTAAAATAGGGCATACTGAACAATTTTGGTATACCAAATCAAGAAATATTGTGATTCAGAATTGAAAACCAATTCAACATACCAAAATATTTTGGTCTACCGAATTATTCGTCTGTTGTGACAACTATGAGTCATTCGGTATGTCGACTGAGCCATTTCTGTATACTAAATTACTATCCGTTAAAGTAAAAATATAAACATTAGACACAAAGTTTCTACCCAATATTTTTATAAATAGTACCTCTTATTGAGCTCCAAAGACATACAACCACTAGAGCTTCATTGAGAAATCTTCGTGAGAGTTTTCTAAGCCCAAAATCAAATTTTCTACTCTCATCCATTGAAAAGAACTTCAAGCACATCTTCTACCACAATTCTCCACTGTTTGAGCGAGAAGCTTTACTTCCATCTAGCAACCTTGTCAAGTATTTGGGAGAAGTAATAAAAGTAAATGTTGTATTTTATATTTCTTAAGTCCACTCTTCTCCGATTATGAGAAGAGGAATCCCCGGTTTTTGCAGGGCCTTGACGAGGATTCGTCAAGGTAGGATCTTAGCCCTAAACAAGATCAAGATAGGAAAATTCTCTTGGGATTCTCGAGAATTAAACTAAGCTAGAGAGGCTGAATCACTATAAAATACCTTATGTATATCATTGTCTCTCATCCCCTTCTATGTATGCTTTAGTTTAATATTCAAATCCTTCATTTTATTCCATTTACTTGTTATATGCTTGA
Source organism: Posidonia australis (assembly GCA_024699735.1). NCBI lineage: Eukaryota > Viridiplantae > Streptophyta > Magnoliopsida > Alismatales > Posidoniaceae > Posidonia > Posidonia australis. The sequence continues at coordinate 3,029 of JAMKQA010052180.1, forward strand.
AATTGTAAAATACATTATAAAATTGCCAAATTGTTATAATTCACTATTCACCTTCCTTTTAGTGAAGCTTATGATCCTAACAGATCAAAGGTTTAAGATCTTCAAGGACAACCTTTGGTTCATTGACAAGCACAACAGGCCAGAGAACAGGCACTCCTACACCATGGGGCTAAACAAGTTCACGGATCTGACGAACAAGGAGTAAAGAAGATCAGTCAGGGACACCCACAGCCCGCCCCCTTCCCCTGTGATGATAATGGTCCCAGTCGGCAATGGTATGGAAGTAGGGCTTCGATGGGTTCCTGTAACACCCCCAAAATGGGGTGCTATGGAAAACTATACTGCTAACTAGGATTAAATGCACTAACAAAGAAAACAAACTATAATCTACCTAGAACCTGTGTGTGCGGCTAATGACTCCTGACCATGAACATCGGATTGGATTGCACTCTAAATTGATCACCTAGAAACAAAACAACACAAAAATACACGTGAGTGACTTCCAAGTCACCTAGTACATGGCCAATAAAAACACAACAGAAAAACATCAAATAGCTAAATTCTAGGTTCTCAGAAATCAAAACAAAATTCTTTAAATTTCTTTCTGAAAATTCTTGACAAAACATGTCTTTTCTAGGAAACCTCTTTTCTTTAAAAATCTCCATACTTTTCTCAATTACTTTTTGTTTCTATTTTGAAACCTCATGCTTTAATGCTTTTTTGAAAACAACTCTGGTCTAGACTCTAGCTTAATCTCAAAACTCAAATCTGGTTAAAACACTATTTTGTGGCTAGAACTAGCGCTAAAACTCTGTTTTCATCTCAACTAGAATCTGGCTAAAACTCAGAAGCCAAAACACAGCTCGATTCTAGCTTAAAACTGTACTAAAATCTCAAATCTGAAAATCTTTTTTGGTGCCACCTTAATTAGGTGTGACCTGGCTACAAATAGAGGGAGAGGCACCAACCTCAACCTCCTACACTACCACAGTGAAAGTTCCTATGCGGGCATATCACTGTCTTAACCAACAAACCTCTCTGTTCTTTTCTCTTTTTCTTTTCTTATTATACAGAGATGCGTTCTCTCAACGCCCCATTGGTGTTTGAGCACCCAGGTCATCTTTTCTGGCCCAACTAACACCAGTCTCTCTAAGGAACCTGGTCTCTCTCACAGGGCTTCCAACCTTGGTATCCACAATTTCTGACGGTGGCCATTATCAATTGGGTCATGAACCCTAACACCACTACCCTACCTCTATGTGGATCCGCATAGAAATCTCAGAAATCTATTTCTGAAATCATGCAACTTTCTTTAAAATATCTTTTCTAAATCTTTTCCATTATGGAAAATAAAACATTTTTTTTTTTGAAATAACTTCTGTGTAATTTTTGCTTAAATCTCAAGAAATTCTTACTACGCAAACATGCCAAAATACACAAATCAAGCATTAATTACATCTCTGGAAAAATACTTAGAAAATCAATTCTAGGGTCTTGATTTAGCATACCGAAATCTTTCGGTATGCCAAAAAGGGCCCAAATATGAAAGTGGCTTACGGCCCTGATTCGGTAGACCGAAACTTAACGGTCTGCCGTAATCTCCTGATTCGGCATACAAAACAATTTTGGCATGTCGAACCAAGCGATTTTTGAAAACTAGTTTTAGCCCTATGGCAAACAATCGTCGAAATTAGGACCTCTAATGGACCCCTTTCCGATGAACTACAAATCCTGCATAAAACCACACAACAAGCATGCCAAGTCTACTTCTATTTGGGACAAGTTTCATCAAAACTATTGAGTATTGCTCAAGATATAAAAATCACGAGTCATGGAACTCAATCTCAATCATTGTTACTTAATCTCGAAAACTCATAAAAATCTCTTGAAAAATCATGGAAAAAATCTAGAATCAACATACATCCATGATTCTACTCTAATCTACTCATATTCATGCTTTTTAACTAAAATCTCAACATTCATTCAGATTGGAAACTTAAACTGAGGAAGAAACAGAAGAAAGGGACGCATACTCAAAGTGGTATCTGGTGGTCCCTTCTCTCCTACAGCGGCCTTCCCTCACTTCCCAGCGTCCACCAGGCTCCCTGGTCTCCAATGTTACTCCTCTTCCATTGGCAAACACACACACTTCTTCTTTCTCTCTTTCTTCTCCTTCTTCTCATCTGGCTCTCTCTCTCTCTCTCTCTCTCTCTTTCACTGGTTTTCGCCCAATTCCTTCTCTTCTCTCTTCTTTTCGATCTACCGCTCCTAGCACCTCCACCTTCCTCCCCATTTAAAGTTGTTGCCTCCTTGTCGTTGTCCGTCAATTACAGTCGCCAGAGATCTCTGCAAAATCCGAGATTCCTCATGGTGGAAGGCTGTAGGTGGCAAAGGTGCACAATAGCTGGCAGTGTGCATTGTGTAGAGTTGACTTCGGCCCCACTTTGGTCCCATACACACATGTACAGGGTACACAAGGTTCCAAAATACCACATAGTAGGGGAAAGATACTAGAGATAAATATCAATTAATAGAGAGAGTTCAACACAAAACCACAATATAACTAATTATCCAGATTACAAAAACTTAATTACATTTATTCTGGATAATCTGGGCATAGGTATTACATCCTACCCCCCTTAAAAGGAATTTTGCCTCTGAAATTCTTTCTCAATAGAACAGGTGGGGGTATCGTGTCAAAACTTCAGCTTCACGCTCCTAGGTTGCCTCTTTTCTCCGTGGTGTCTCCATCGCACCAACATTAGAGGGAGAATTTTGTTTTTGAGGACTTGTTCTTTCCAATTTAATATCTATACGGCATCCTATGCCACTCATAACTCCTACTGAAGCTCTTTTGGCTGCACTAGAACAACCTGGGACGTGTCTGCCAAACACTTTCTCAGCATCGACACATGGAATACACTGTGCACACTAGACAGCTTTGGAGGTAGGTCCAACTTATACACCACCTCACCAATCCTTCTGATAATTTGATACGATCTAATGTAATGGGGGGTTAGCTTGCCTCTTTTCTTGAACCTTGTGACCCCTTTGGTTGGTGACCTTTTAAGAAAACGAAGTCTCTCACCTCGAATTCCAAGGGCCTTTGCCTCCAATATACATAGTTTTTTTGTCTGTTTTATGCAGTTAGCAATCTCTTTCTGATCAGTTCCACTTTATCCTCATACTGTTGCACAATCTTTGGTCCCACTAGCTGCCGCTCGCCTACCTCACTCCAACAAGTAGGTGTCCTACATGGTCTTCCATATAGTGCCTCATACGTGGCCATCCCAACGCTGGAGTGGTAGCTATTGTTGTAAACAAACTTTATCAATGACAGGTAATCTTCCTAGCTGCTCCCAAAATCCAAGGCATAGGCCCATAGCATATCTTCCAGTGTCTGGATTGTCCTTTTTGTTTGACCATCAGTCTAGGGATGGAAAGCGATGCTAAAGTTCAACACAGTCCCAAATGCCTCCTACAGTGCTCCCCAGAATCTCAATGTGAATCTAGTGTCTCAGTCAAATACTATCAACACTGGGACCCCATGGAACTAGACTAATTTGGCCACGTACAATTCTGCTAGCTGTGGTAAGGGAAGACTCACTCTTATAGGCAGAAAGTGCGCTGTCTTGGTGGCACTACAAAAAATACATATTTATTAACACTTAATGTGAAATGACTGTCGATATAGGTAATCATTAGTGATGGTGAAAATCAATCATCCCTATAAGTTAGATATTGTGATAGTCAATTTTAAACTGTCAATATAAATTAAAATTACTGACGACAACAACATTAACCGTCACAAAAAAATAATTATAGCGACAATATTTTTTTATGTTGTCAGTAAATATAATATATAGTGACATCTATTTGAGAATGTAGGTAATTAATTGAAATGAGTATTCAATTATATGCCTAATGAATATTCAATTACATACCTAATTAATAAACATAATTACATCTATTTTAATAATGACTATTCTCCCATGAAATCAAAAAAAAAACCCCAAGATCTATTAACTATCCCCCCTGCCCTCTCCTCCTTTTTCCCTTGCCTCTCCCTATTTTTCTCTGTTCAGTGATCCGAAATCCCAACCTCTCCCTCAATTCCTCCATAAAAGACATCACCTTCCCATCCTTTGTCGATCCACTATCTGCCTACGGTTCATCCTCGATGCCTGATGGCCCAATCTCAAGGCTCGAATGACTTTGAAAGTCTAGCTAGTCCCCGATGACCCATTTGGATGTCTTTGTGGTGGGTTATGCATGTATCGGTTGTTGGTTTTCTTGTTTGGGTTTATTTACTTCTTCAAAAGATTATTTCTTTTTGCCCCTTCTTGTGGTTGATTTGCAGGGAGCCATCTACTTAAACAATTCAATTCCATAGGCTCATTCTTTTCTAGTCTTATATATCACCATTTCCTCCTCTTCCTCCCAAAATTAATTTCTCTTTTTCTTCTTCTCTGTAACGCCCCAGCGTTACACAATAGTACAGAAACTACCCAAAAGATTTATTTAAATCTAATTCAGTAGAAATAAACAATTAAATAATAATTGTAAAACATAACCTAGACCTGTGTGTGGCTAAGTGACCCTGAAAATCGCACCAAAGTAAGGCTACACCTCTAACTATGCACCTGAAACAAAATAATTTAAAATCACGCGTGAGTGACATCAATGTCACCCAATACACATCCCAAAACACGCTAAAAAAATCGGCAAGCCTAAGCCACTACCAACAACCGTGAGGAAAACATGATTCTCGAAAAGCCAAAACATGTAGTCAAAGATAATTCATTTATAAATCATGACTTTTCAAAACTCTTTTGTCATTTTCTTTTGAAATCTCATGCTCATTTTCAAATCACTATATGCATTTCAGGAAGTCATTTTTCTTGCCTAGAATCCAACCAAAACACAAATCATTTCATATATCAAATCACACATAACAAGGCTGGAAGCTAGCAATCACACAAATCTCAATTTATCTCAAAAACCTATCCTATCGCCTTGGCCACAGGTGACCGACATGGCCACAAGTAGTTGGTGAGGCTCCATCTCCGTCCACACTGCAGTGCCACGGTGAACCACCCCACGTAGTAGTCCAACCACCCTGGTCGTAGCCTTAAAGTAGCGTACCCTCACTGGTACAAGCACAGAGTGCATCTACTCTATGACGCCCCTGGGTGTTCGAGTACCTAAGGACTCTAACCCTAGACCTGACCAACACCTACACTGAGGGATCCCTGGGTTTATCCTCTCGTAGGCCCTATATTACTATAACAACACACAATCACAAGGCTCTCTCCCTAGACCAACTCGACAACCACAGCCTAGGCCTGTCCCCGACTACTCAGAGGTCTCACTACCCCTTATCGGTACAGTTAATTGGCTTTTATGTGGTTCCTACAAATCTCGACAAATCATTTAAAACACATGTGGTTTCCTTTAAAACTTATTTAAACCACTTTCAAAATCATTACCAAAACTCATTCTCAATCATTTATTTTCACATTCATGGTTCTCACTAACCTTGATCACACTTTTCATCCATTTATTGATTCATAGCCATTTCTAGGCATTTCCTACTTGTTTTAGGAAATTATTTTCATTACACTTTATTCCACATTTGTTTATACCATCATGGTTCCTCATGATCTTATGCATTTAATTGTTTATCAATCCAGATGTAATAATAGGATTTTATTCATATCTTAATCAAAGCACAATTACTAAGAATAGAGTCTAAGTTACTGAAAATGCTGGATTTGCTAGCCATTTTCACTAGTGAAAACTGCCACCTAGATTCGCTAGCTATTTTTGCTAGTGAAATCCGCCATTGATTTTCACCAGGCTAGTGAAAACCACTTGACCCTTATACAGTTAGTTCAGAAAACTCAAACAGAACCCATCTATGGAAATGCTGGGAAAATCATTAAAAATTCCATTAAAATTCATAAAAATCACAGGGATCGTTCAAGAACATCTAGAGCATGCATAGACATCATTTAACACCATCAGAACATAGGATAAACATGATTTCTATTTATTTTCAAAGATCATTCATATTTCACAAAAATCCCATGGATAATTCCATGAAAATTAATAAATCATTTCTCCCACATGTTTATCTTGTTTTCATGCTTCCATGATCTTCACCACATCAAAATACACCTAGGCATGATCTCTAGGAATTAAAAGAGGGAGGGAAACGCGTACACAGTTGAAGATTGCTGATGATTCCCAACTTTGGTGAGCTCTCTGATAAACTCTGGCGAGCCTCCCAGCATATGCACCTCACCGACCGCACATGCACTCCGACAGCGAGGGAGCCCCGGTGGTCGATGACTCCTCCTTTCTCCCTCTACTCACAGTCTCTCATTCCCTATCTTTCTCTCGTTCTTGTTCTCTCTCTCTACCTCCGTCATGAGAGGTTGGCCATGGGTTTTTAAACCCACGTGATGATTCGGTCAAGGATGTAGTAGCGGTGCAGGCACTGGTGCGACTGCGGTTTCGGTGGAAAAATCAGGGCAGAGGTGTCAGGCAACATTCACTATTTTTCTGACAGAATACTGTTTAGGCTGCTCATTGACAATTCTCGTAGCTAATTCTCGCCTGCAATTCTCGCCACCAATTTCCACTTGACCCTTATTTTTGGGTTGAAAGAAAGAGTAAGAGTTCCATCCACACTAGACATTCACAAACCATTCAAACACAAGCACACATTCCCACAATCATAGGGAAACTAGTCCTAGGGCACAACTACTGATATTAAATTTCAAATATCAAAATACATATTGTTTCAAATTACAACCCTGAGCATACATCCTACCCCCTTAAATGAATTTTGTCCTGAAATTCGTTGCTAATAAAATAAGTGTGGGTACTAGGACTGCATGTCTACCTCTCGCTCCCAAGTAGCCTCCTCTATGCCATGGTGTTGTCACTGAACCAGCACAAGGGGGATTACTTTGTGCTTGAGGACTTGTTCCTTTCTATCTAGTATCTGCACAACGTCCTCCACCATGGACAAGTCTTCCTGTAGCTCTCCTGGCTGAACTGGAATCACTTGGGAAGCATCGACCAAACACTCTCAACATTGAGACATGAAACACACTATGCACCCCTGAAAGCTTCGAAGGCAGATCCAACCTGTAGGCAACTTCTCTGACCCTCTTAGAGATTCTATAGGGTCCAATATAGCGAGGACTAAGCTTTCCCCACTTCCCAAATCTTGCCACACATTTGGTTGGTGATACCTATAGGAAGACGAAGTCTCCCACCTCAAATTCCAAAGGTCTGTGACTCCGATCAGCATAACTTTTCTGCCTACTTTGTATAGCCATCAGTCTCTTTATGATTAAATCCACTTTATTTGCATGCTGTTGGACAAACTCTAGGCCCATGAGCCGTCTCTCGCCTACTTCATCCCAGCAAGTCGGTGTCTTGCAAGGTCTCCCACACAGTACCTCTGTAACACCCCAGTGCTACACAACAGTACAAGAGCTACCCAAGAGCGGCTAAAAGAATCAAAATGACAGAGTTAAAATAAATAAGGCTAATCACCCAGACCAGTGTGTGGCAAACGTGGCTTAAAAAGATGCACCAGACTAGACTACTCCTACACCTGAGCACCTGAAACAAAGGGGACAAGGAAAACATGCGTGAGTGACATGAATGTCATCCAGTACGTGCCCCAAAAACAGCGCTAAAACCCACGAAAAACATTGCCAAAACCACATATTCGATTAGAAAGACTTGGAAAACAATGGCTTTTCAACCTTTCTTTTCTTTTCTTTCAAAACTTTATGCTCGTTTATAAACCTTTATATTCAACATAGGAGAAGTAAATCATTTCATCTAGTTTCCTAGCCCAAAACATCATTTAAAACCATTAGCACAACTTATCACAAATCCAGGCTAGGAACTAGTCCACACACAAATCCACATTTTCCATTCCAAAACTGGTCGCATCACCCTGGCCACAGGTGATCGACTTGGCTACAAGCAGCTGGTGAGGATTCCATGTCACCACACCCACACCGTAGTGCCGCGGTGAACCACCCCGCATTGGAGTTCAACCGCCCCGACCGCAGCCTCAAAAATGTACCCTCACTGGTACAAACACAGAGTGCGTCGTAGGGACGCCCTGGTGCCCGAGCACTTGGGGATTCTAACCCCAGACCCGTCCAGCACCGGCATTGAGGGTAGTCCTGGTCTCTCGTACCCCAAGTCCTACAGTACCACCACAGTCTCGAGGCTCCTACCCCGAACCGCAAACTCGGCAACCACAACTAAGGACACGTCCGCGACATCTCTAGATGTCTCACTATCTCGTCGACAAGTCCTGGTTTCATTGTGGTTCCTACAATTTCCATTAATCTCTTTAAAATCATATGCAATTTCTCTTTTCAAAACGTTTTATCAAAACCATTTTCCATTCATAAGACTCTTTGTAAATCACAAGCATTATGCATCATATTATTACCTGTGGTCTTTAAGCCCACACATTCTTTCATGGTCATTGTACCATGCAATCACCCCTCACATGGGTCCACATTCATACACATAACCCATGTTTCAATATTTCATGGAAAACATCATTAAAAACAACATATTTGCATGCATCATCTTACAAGTCATTTCCATGCATTTCATACGTTTATCATGTATTTATCCATATTTATCAACATTTTTCTAAACATTTTTCCATATTACCCTGGGTCCTGATTCGGCATACCGAATTTTGTTCCAGTCGACCGAAATTCCCTGATTCGGTCGACCGAAATATTTTGGCATTCTGAATCCTCTGTTAGTTTATCAATCCCCTACTGAAACGGTCGACCGAAAACATCCGGTCGTCCGAAACCCCCTGATTCGGTCGACCGAAATATTTCGGTCGTCTAAATCAGTGGTCCAGGGAACCATTTGAGAGTAGTTCGGCATACCATTTTTTGCGATTGCAGAAACCTCCCTGGCCTCCGCCGTTTCTTCTCCCCAAAGTGGGAGTAAAGAGCGGACCCATCAAAAATATCACGAAAATTACCAATAAAACATGGGGTGTAGACCTCCAAGTCTACTTCAAAACCCCTCAATCCGATCATAAAACCATTAAGCATGTTGTTCTATCAAAAATCACAAAGGCATCAAGCTCGAATACAATCACTGTAGCATGAAACATGAACATCTACAAAAACCCCACAAAATACTCATGGATCAACAAGACATCAACATGAACATGCCATTCATCACATTCTCAACAATTTCCCTATTTTTGCATGATTTCAACATGATTATCCATGATTTTCTCCTTTAACATAACATGCCTCATCCGAGGAAAGGAAGCAGAAAGAGGGACGCGTACCTAGCTTCGACGAGCCTCGCGTGTCCTCAAGCTCCGGTGGTGCACGACACCAGCCTTCCCCCACACTCGCGCGATCTCCTCCGACGCGCAACCTTTCCTCAGCCTCCGCACTCCCTCTCGCCCTCTCTCTGGTTTCTCAGCTCCTCCCCCATGCAGCAAACCTCCTTTAAAAGCCATCGCCGTGCCTGCCAGCCACCCTACCGTCGAAGGGACGGAACGAGCAGCCCTGCCAAGCCTCACGAGTAGGAGGATAGGTTCGTGGTCATGGGGAAGAACAGGCGACTCAAGTCACATGGGGGTTGGGCTCCATTTACCAGGTCCAACCTAAAATGGGTCTCACCCCCAAACTTGGGTCCCAATTGCACAACAAACCCACAAGCCAAAGAAGTCACACCACAAAGGAGAAACCAGGGGCACAAAACATAGGGAGAGACCACAGCCAACAAACACAATCTGGATTTACCATTAATAAACCATACACAAATAATCACAAGAAATTCCATGGTTTATATTAAATGGAAAACCAGGCACAGATGTTACATCATACCCCCCTCAAAAGAATTTCGTCCTCGAAATTCACTGATCAAACAAATGGGGGTACTGGGACAGCATGTCCGCCTCCCGCTCCCAAGTAGCTTCCTCAACACCATGATGCTGCCATTGGACTAGCACAAAAGGAATCACCTTGTTCCTAAGGATCTGTTCCTTTCTATCAAGGATCTGCACAGCATCCTCCACCATGGTCAAATCTTCCTGCAGCTCGTCCGGTTGAACGGGAATCACTTGGGATGCAGCAGCCAAACACTTCCTCAACATCTAGACGTGGAATACTCTGTGCACGCCCGAAAACTCCGGAGGCAAGTCCAACTGATAGGAAACTTCCCCGACCCTCTTGACAATCCTGTAGGGTCCAATGTAGCAAGGGCTCAATTTTCCCCACCTCCCAAATCTAAATATGCCTTTTGTTGGTGAGACCTTGAGGAAAACGAAGTCTCCAAACTCGAATTCCAGGAGTCTACGCCTCTGATCAGCATAACTCTTCTGCCTGCTCTGTGCAGCTGCCAGTCTCTTCTTGATCAGGTTCACTTTCTCTACATACCGCTGCACAATCTCTGGGCCCACAAGCTACCTCTCGCCTACTTCCTCCCAATAGGTAGGTGTTCTACAGGGTCAGCCATACAATGCCTCATACGGTGCCATACCTATGCTGGAATGGTAGCTGTTGTTGTAGGCGAACTCAATCAATGGAAGATGATCTTCCCAGCTCCTCCTAAAATCCAGAGTGTAGGCCCTCAACATGTCTTCTAAGGTCTGAATAGTCCTCTCAGTCTGCCCATCAGTCTGAGGATGAAAGGCC
>JAMKQA010052181.1:0-10484 GCA_024699735.1 Posidonia australis
CAAATTTTAAGTGGATTTTAGCTGGATTAAGTGGATTAGGATTTATGGTTGGATTTTTAAGTGGATTTAATTGGATTTTGTTTGATTAGGGTTCTTATTAGGGTTTTGTTGGATTTTAGGTGGATTTTAGCTGGATTAAATGTTTTATTTGCTTTTCAATGAATTTTAATGATTTTAGTGTTTTATTGGGTCATGTGGGCTAGTGTGGGTCTGATTGGGACCTACGTGGACTAGGGTTTTGGTGGTCGCGACCAGAGCATCAACCGGAGGACCTTGCTGCCAAATGAGGTCAAAATTGGGGTGTCTACAAGGACAATCTAGACTCCGTCCGGTAGTTTAGTGGAAGAAGGAAATAGGCCTTGAATCCACAGGTCAGGGTCGGAATTCAAAGGCTGAAGGTGTCACTGAGATGCTTCTGTGCGGAAAGAATCTGGGTTGGGACAATCTGGACTCCGTACGGTAGTCTAGAGGAAGATGGAAATGGGCCTTGAATCCGCTGGTCGGGGTCGAAATTCAAAGGCAAACGGTAACAACGAGATTCGTCCGTATGGATAAAATCTTGGATGGGACAATCTAGACTCCGTACGGTTGTCTAGTGGCAGATGGAAATGGGCCTTGAATCTGCCGGTCAGGGTCGGAATTCAAAGGCAAAAGGTAGCACCGAGATTCTTTCGTACAGATAGAATCTAGGATGGGACAATCTAGACTCTGTCTGGTAGTCTAAAGGAAGAAGGAAATGGGCCATGAATATGCTTGTCGGGGTCGGAATTCAGAGGCAAAAGGTAGCACCGAGATTCATCTGTTCGGATAGAATCTGGGATGAGACAATGTAGACTCCATCCGGTAGTCTAGAGGAAGATGGAAATGGGCCTTGAATCCGCTAGTTAGTGTCGGAATTCAAAGGCAAAAGGTAGCATCGAGATTCATCCGTACGAATTGAATCGAGGATGGGACAATCTAGACTCAGTACGGTAGTCGAGAGGAAGATGGAAATGGGCCTTGAATCAGCCGGTCAGGGTTGGAATTCAAAGGCAAACAGTAGCAATAAGTTTCTTTGTATAGATAGAATCTGGGATGGGACAATCTGGACTCCGTCCGGTAGTCTTGAGGACGAAGGAAGTGGGCCTTGAATCCCCCAATCAGGGTCGGAATTCAAAGGCAAAAAGTAGCACCGAGATTCGACTATACAGATAGAATCTGGGATGGGACAATCTAGACTCCGTCTGGTAGTCTAGAGGAAGAAGGAAATGGGCCTTGAATCCACCATTCAGGGTCGGAAAAAAATGGAAAAAAGGTGGCACCGAGATTCGTCTATACGGATAGAATATTGGATGGGACAATCTTGACACCGTCCAGATTTCTAAAGGAAGAAGGAAATGGGCATCGAATCCGCCGGTCAGTGTCAGAATTCAAAGGAAAAAGGTGGCAGCGAGATTCGTCCGCACGGATTGAATCTGGGATGGGACAATCTACACTCCGTCCAGTAGTCTAGAAGAAGAAGGAAATGGGCCTTGAATCCGACCGTCATGGTCGGAATTCAATGGCAAAAGGTGGCACCGAGATTCATCCAAACGGATAGAATCTGGGATGGGACAATCTAGACTCTGTCTGGTAGTCTAGAGGAAGAAGGATATGGGCCGTGAATCCGTCGGTCAGGGTTGGAATTCAATGGCAAAAGGTGGCATCGAGATTCGTTCGTACGGATTGAATCAAGGATGGGACAATCTGGTCTCCGTCTGGTAGTCTAGAGGAAGAAGGAAATAGGCCTTGAATCCACCAGTCTGGGTCGGAATTCAATGGCAAATGCTGGGACCAAGATTTGTCCGTACGGATAGAATCTCGGTTGGGACAATCTAGACTCTGTCTGGTAGTCTAGAGGAAGAAGGAAACCGGCCTTGAATCCACGAGACAGGGTCGGAATTCAATGGCAAAAGGTAGCACCGAGATTCGTCCGTATGGATTGAATCTAGGATGGGACAATCTATACTCCGTCCGGTAGTCTGGAGTAAGAAGGAAATAGGCCATGAATCCAGCGGTCAGGGTCAGAATTCAAAGGCAAAAGTTGGCAATGAGATTCGTCCATACAGATAGAATCTCGGATTAGACAATCTAGACTCCATACGGTAGTCTAAAGGAAGATGGAAATGGGCCATGAATTCGCCTGTTTGGGTCAGAATTCGAAGGCAAAAGGTGGCACCGAGAATCATCCGTACGGATAGAATCTGGGATGGGACAATCTACACTCCGTCTGGTAGTCTAGATGAAGAAGGAAATGGGCCTCGAATCAGCCGGTTAGTGTCAGAAATCAAAGGAAAAAGGTGGCAGCGAGATTCGTCCGCACGGATTGAATCTGGGATGGGATAATCTACACTCCGTCCAATAGTCTAGAAGAAGAAGGAAATGGGCCTTGAATCCGACGGTCAGGGTCGGAATTCAATGGCAAAAGGTGGCACTGAGATTCGTCAGAACGGATAGAATCTGGGATGGGACAATCTAGACTCTGTCTGGTAGTCTAGAGGAAGAAGGAAATGGGACTTGAATATGCCTGTCGGGGAAGGAACTCAAAGGCAAAAGGTGGCACCGAGATTCATCTGTACGGATAGAATCTGGGATGGGACAATCTAGACTCCGTACGGTAGTCTAGAGGAAGAGAGAAATGGGCCTTGAATCCGCCGGTCAGGGTCAGACTTCAATGGAAAAAGTTGGCACCGAGATTCGTCTGTACAGATTGAATCTGGGATGGAACCATTTGGACTTCGTTTGGTTGTCTTGTAGAAGATGGAAATGGGGGCCTGGATAGTTGGTTCGGATAGAATTTGGGATGGGACAATCTAGACTCCGTACGGTAGTCCAGAGGAAGAAGGAAATGGGCCTCGAATCCACCAGTCTGGGTCAGAATTCAAAGGCAAAAGGTAGCACCGAGTTTTGTCCGTATGAATAGAATCTGGGATGGGACATTCTAGACTCCGTATGGTAGTCTAGAGGAAGATGGAAATGGGCCTTGAATCCAACGGTCAGGGTAGGAATACAAAGGCAAATCATAGCACCGAGATTCATCCGTACAGATAGAATCCAGGATGTGACAATCTAGACTCCATCTGGTAGTCTAGAGGAAGAAGGAAATGCGCCTTGAATCCGCCGGTTAGGGTCGGAATTCAAAGGCAAAAGGTAACACCGAGATTTGTCCATATGGATAGAATCTTGGATGGGACAATCTAGACTTCGTCTGGTAGTGTAGAGGAAGAAGGAAATGGGCCTTGAATCCGCCGGTCAGGGTCAGACTTCAATGGAAAAAGGTGGCACCGAGATTCGTCTGTACGGATTGAATCTGGGATGGAACCATCTGGACTCCGTTTGGTTGTCTTGTAGAAGATGGAAATGGGGGCCTGGATAGCTGGTTCGGATAGAATCTGGGATGGGACAATCTAGACTCCGTACGGTAGTCCAGTGGAAGAAGGAAATGGGCCTCGAATCCACCGGTTTGGGTCAGAATTCAAAGGCAAAAGGTAGCACCGAGTTTTGTCCGTATGAATAGAATCTGGGATGGGACATTCTAGACTCCGTACGGTAGTCTAGAGGAAGATGGAAATGGGCCTTGAATCCAACAGTTAGGGTCGGAATACAAAGGCAAATCGTAGCACTGAGATTCATCCGTACAGATAGAATCCAGGATGTGACAATCTAGACTCCATCTAGTAGTCTAGAGGAAGAAGGAAATGCACCTTGAATCCGCCGGTTAGGGTCGGAATTCAAAGGCAAAAGGTAACACCGAGATTTGTCCATATGGATAGAATCTAGGATGGGACAATCTAGACTTCGTCTGGTAGTGTAGAGGAAGAAGGAAATGGGCCTTGAATCTGCTGGTCAGGGTCAGACTTCAATGGAAAAAGGTGGCACCGAGATTCGTCTGTACGGATTGAATCTGGGATGGAACCATCTGGACTCCGTTTGGTTGTCTTGTAGAAGATGGAAATGGGGGCCTGGATAGCTGGTTCGGATAGAATCTGGGATGGGACAATCTAGACTCCGTACGGTAGTCCAGAGGAAGAAGGAAATGGGCCTCGAATCCACCGGTCTGGGACAGAATTCAGAGGCAAAAGGTAGCACCGAGTTTTGTCCGTATGAATAGAATCTGGGATGGAACATTCTAGACTCCGTATTGTAGTCTTGAGGAAGATGGAAATGGGCCTTGAATTCAACGGTCAGGGTCTGAATACTAAGGCAAATCATAGCACTGAGATTCGTCCGTACAGATAGAATCCAGGATGTGACAATCTAGACTCCATCTGGTAGTCTAGAGGAAGAAGGAAATGGGCCTTGAATCCGCCTGTTAGGGTCGGAATTCAAAGGCAAAAGGTAACACAGACATTTGTCCTTATGGATAGAATCTGGGATGGGACAATCTAGACTCTGTCTAGAAGTGTAGAGGAAGAAGGAAATGGGCCTTGAATCCGCCGGTCAGGGTCAGAATTCAAGGCAAAAGGTAGCACCGAGATTTGCTCGTACGGATAGAATCTGGGATGGGACAATCTAGACTCTGTACGGTAGTCTAGAGGAAGATTGAAATGGGCCATGAATCTGCTGGTCAAGGTCGGAATTCAAAGGCAAACGGTAGCACCGAGATTCGTCTGTACGGATAGAATCTGGGATGGAGCAATCTAGACTCCGAACGGTAGTCTAGAGTAAGAATGATATGGGCCTTGAATCCACCGGTCAGGGTCATAATTCAATGGCAAAAGGTAGCACCGACATTGGTCCGTACGGATAGAATCTGCGATGGGACAATCTAGACTCCGTTCTGAAATTTAGATGAAGAAGGAAATGGGCCTTCAATCCACCGGTCAGGGTCAAAATTCAAATGCAAAAGGTGGCACAGGGATTCATCCGTACGATTAGAATATGGGATGGGACAATCTAGAATCCATCTAGTAGTCTAAAGGAAGATGGAAATGAGCCCAGAATCCGCCGGATAGGGTTGGAATTCAAAGGCAAAAGTTTTCACCGAGATTCGTCTGTACGAATAGAATCTGAGATGGGACAATCTACACTCCGTCCTGTAGTCTAGAGGAAGAAGGAAATGGGCCTGGAATCCACATATCAGGGATGGAATTCAAAGGCAAAAGGTGGCATCGAGATTCGTCCATACAGATAGAATCTAGGATGGGACAATCTAGACTCCGTCCGGTAGTCTAGAGGAAGAATGAAATGGGCCTTTAATCTGCCAATCTGGGTTGGAAATCAAAGGCAAAAGGTGGCACCGAGATTCGTTCGTACGGATTGAATCTTGGATGGGACAATCTAGACTCTGTCCGGTTGTCTAATGGAAGAAGGAAATGGGCCTCGAATCCGTCGGTTATGGTCAAAATTCAAAGGAAAAAGGTGGCACCGAGATTCGTCCACACTGATTGAATCTGGGATGGGTCAATATACACTCCATCCAGTAGTCTTGAAGAAGAAGGAAATGGGCCTTGAATCCGCCGATCAGGGTCAGAATTCAATGGCAAAAGATGGCACCGAGATTCGTCCGTATGGATTTAATCTGGGATGGGACAATCTAGACTCTGTCCAGTAGTCTAGAAGAAGAAGGAAATGGGCCTTTTGACGATCTATGTGCACGTTGACGATCAACTGGCATGAACACTCCTCGACCGTGAGTAGTTCAATATCTTGAAAAATGATGTTCTCCTCCTTGAACTTTGTGATGATCTCTCCTGCTAGTCCGAAGTTGTCATCATCTTCTTCTTCATCTTGATGTTTATTCCATGGTTCGTTGTCATCTTGGGTCTCCCATCCTAGGGTGTCTTGCTAGTTAGGACCGTACCAAGGTCTGGCACAACCACACCGCACAAAGCACCGCTTTACACCTCTAGTTCAACCCTTGAGCGTTGTCCTCCCAAAGGTACAATCACTCCTGAAGATCCCAGAAGTCTACCCACTGCCACATCATTGCCGGGGTGGTACGAGGCAGACATATTTTGCAACTACCATCGCTCCATAGGGCACACGATGGATAGTTGCTTCACACTCACGCATGCTATTCAGGACTTGATTGACAATAAAGTCATTGTCTTTCACACTCAACAGATGGAATCGACACCAGCACGAACACAAGCATCTTCATCTGTCCCTGATCCCCCTAGCATTGTTACACAACCTCTCCCCGAGCATGACCGTCCAAATGCTCTAGGGACCTCTGGGATACATGCTCTCTTTCTCACCCCGTCCAATGTTCCCGCATTGGACCCTTCAGACTTGATTTATGATTTGTCTACCTCATTTCCACAGTCTTTGTATCACTCTTTTCTCGAATGTTCGAGCTCGCCGGTGAATATGATCCAACTCACTGCCAGACCAGAATATCAAGCAACCCTGATAGCACACCCACCATCACCTAGTGCTCCTGCAATCCTGCTAGCACACTCAACCCTACCAACCACATCAGTGACCCTACTAGCACAACCCCATCCATCTATGGCACTATTCACCCTGCTAGTTCATCCGACCACACAATCTCCCCAACCTATATCCCTACCAATTTTATCGGATGCAAGCTTACCATTTATTCGGCCAGAGCAAGTCACTAGGGCACCTGTGGTCGTTAATTTGACACAGAATACCCATCGCATGCCATATAACTATGCCACAGAGATGTGTGGTGAGATCTTGCATTCGGGGCGAGTATACAGGGTCCCACTTCCTGAGCCTAAGCAAACCTGGACTACTGTAGATCCACCACAACTAGAAAGCCATCCAATGAAGCTTACCACTAAGGAAGCCTTGACAAAGTCCTCTTCCACCATAGCTAAGCCTGCAGCTGACATCAATGCTTAACTTAAAAAGGTAAAGGCCGATATTTCCATTTGGGACTTGATTCACAATTCGGCTGAGCACCGAGAGGCCTTCCTTTGGGTTTTCTAGGCCGCCCATGTAGCCCCCACTATAGAACCTGCAGCCCTTGAGACGATGGTAGGTATGATTGCCACACCCCAGGTTATCTCCTTCACATCCCAAGAATTACCACTAATTGGGATCAATCACAACCAACCATTATTCGTAACCATTCAGTTTAAGAACTTCCACATTCCCCTTACTCTGGTCGATAATGGCGCAGATGTAAACATTTGCCCTTTGCGTACAACAAGTAAGCTCGGATTCAATGCCGAGGATATTGTGCTAGTGGTAAAAGGGATGACATCATTCGACAACATGCACCATGATGCGTTAGGCATTCTCAATCCTGGGCAAAGTTCAGACTCGACGGAGCTAAAGCAAGACATCTCGTCAACCACAGCCGAATGCATAAGCATCAAGGACTACTGCTCCAAAGAAGACACAAGCACCGCAGTATCAGTTCCAGCCACGACAGTTATAGCTCCCACCGTAGTTTCAGTTCCAGCCGCAGTCATAGTTCCAGCCACCATGGTTTCAGTTCCCACCATGGTTTTAGTTCCCACAACAGTTTCAGTTCCCACTGCAACTCCAGTTCCAACCACAATTTCAACTCCAGTCACCGCAGTATTAGTTCCAGCCGTATCAGTTCCTGCAGCAGTCATGATGGTAGATGTGACAATTCCAGTTTCAACGATACTACAGCTCTAGTCACTGTATCAACAGTAGTAGATCCAGCTTCTGCATCAGTTCCCATCACGACCTCAATCACAACAGTGATCCCAGAGGCTGGTTGTGAAGCCTCTATAGGACATCATGTGAAAAGTCCTCTTTCCCAGCACACTCCAACACAAGTGATGCCCGCTCAGATCCAATTGTTGGCGTGGAGCACCGATCCCTACACAGTACCATTGACATCCACTAGTGATGGTCTAGAGGATGCATATTATGTGGATCTCTCATTAGACGAGCATAAGGGAGCAGTCGTGGAGGCACAGATGGACGAGGTGCTCGAAAGCATGGAGGTTTTATTTCAAGAGCAGCTCACCCGTTTGGCAGTGGATACCATAGTGGAAGTGAGGCGCCAGAAAGGCAAAGTTCCAATGATCAAAGTAGCCTCTCCCACTCCACAGCAAACCCAGGACCATTCCACAATCATGGTTCTAAAAGAAGGCGAAGAGACAGTTTACTCTAGACCGGACAAGTTAATCACTGAACAACCGGGTGGTGGGTCTAGATGGTACCAGCAACCGAAGCCCCACCTTACGCATGGTGGGGGCCAAAAAAAACACACTGAGCTGAGCTCAGGGAAGAACGTAGGTGGCGTCACTCTAATCAGTCAGCATCAAGACAGCCGCCAATCAGCAATAACCCTTGTAAATAGCAAAGAAAATCCAAAAAAAATTAGAAAATCCAGAAAAACAAAAAAAATTAGAAAAACCAAATAATTGAGCAATAAGTGAAGAAGCAGCATCAGTGAGTCAAGAAACATTTGACTTGAGAGAGGATATAGAACAGGATGACACAAAGGTTGCCTGCTGCTAGTACAAGAATACGAGAGTTAGTGTAACTCTCCTTTGGCATCAAAAGGGCCAAGCATCATAACAGATTTGCACCTTCGATACAGTGGATCCTACATCTAGAAGGAGAAGTTGTCTGAGCTCGTGGCCTATGAAGAGGAGGATGACAATGGTGCAATTGGGAATGAAGACGTGCTAGCAGAATTCCAGCACCATGATAACAACCTAGAAGGCCCGAATCTCCAAGTGGAGGAGGACACCGAGCTCGTGAACATTGGGACCATTGACGATGTCAAAGAATTGAGCACCAGTGCAAAACTCACCCCGAAGTTAAGAGAAGAATTCATCGCCTTCCTCAAGGAATACATAGATGTGTTTGCCTAGACTTACAATGACATGGTCGGTCTAGATGTAGAGGTAGCAGTACACAATCTGCCATTGAAGGCAGATGTCAGGCCTGTCAAGCAAAAGCTTAGAAGATGGTGACCCCAGTGGCTGCTTAAACTTATGGAAGGAATTATGAAGTAGCATTAGGTGGACTTCCTGAAAGTTATCTTGTATCCAGAATGGCTTGCAAAAATCGTCCTAGTCCCAAAGAAGGATGGAGGTGTTCGCATGTGCATTTATTATAGAGATCCCAATCGAGCGAGTCTGAAGGACAACTTCCCCCTACCTCACATTGACATCCTTGTAGACAATACAGCTGGCCATAAAATGCTATCATTTATGGATGGATTCTCAGGCTACAACCAGATCAAGATGGCAGAAGAAGATATGGAGAAGACATCATTCATCACCCCATGGGGAATCTTCTGCTACAAGGTGATGCCATTTGGGCTCAAGAATGTAGGGGCTACATATTAGAGAGATATGATAGTGTTATTCCATGACCTCATGCACCAAGAGGTCGATGTTTATGTTGATGATATAATAGCTAAATCCAAAGAGCCCGAGGATCATCTTGCCTGCCTGAGGAAGCTGTTCAATCGTCTACACAAGTACAAGCTTCGCATTAACCCCAATAGATGTGCCTTTGTGGTTTCATCTAGTAAGCTTCTTGGCCACATTGTTAGCCAAAGGGGAATCGAGGTCGATCTAGATAAGGCCCGGGCCATAATTGACATGCCTCCCCCAACTACGGAGTAAGAAGTCAAAGGACTGTTGGGTCGCCTGTAATATATCAATCGGTTCATAGCACAGCTCACACAAATCTGCGAGCCGATCTTCAAGCTCCTGAGGAAGAATGCACAGATCGATTAGAACGAGAAATGCCAGGCAGCCCTTGACAAGAGTCGGTCAATCCGTGTTACTTAAAGAAATACCACCAATGATGAAGAGCTGCATCCTTACTTTGTAAAGCACACTAGCTGCATTCAAGCATGTTTTATTCGTTCTATTCACACATTTTTGCTTTTTCCTCGAACTCATGTTTATTTTTTCCTTTTGCACTCGTTACGCATGCATTGCATCAAAAAGCACAAAAAAGGAAAGCAACATGCATCCGTGCATAAGTGCATCTGCATCAAAGCTCGATGATGAAAATCTGAATAGCTAGCCTACTTAAGAAGGGTCTATACCACTTCAGTTGATACAACCTAGACCTTCTAGTAAGCGAGGGAGCCACCACCCAACCATGGTCAGGCGAAATGTCCAAACTCCCCTAGGGACTTATACCTCCTGTAACCATGCCGACGAGAATGGCAAAATATGCAGAAGTCGGCAAAGTCACGGCAAAAATAAAATATATGCAAATGCAGGAGTCGCCACCTAGTCTATTCAAATGGAAGACGAGGAAAAACATATAAAACATGAAAATCATACAAAAACAAGGGAAAAGGTCTTCGTAAGCTAGAAATATGGGTAAGGATCCCTGTTACGTACGAGGAAGGTATTAGGCACCCTCGTACGCCAGATAAATCAGTCTTCTATTGGTTTCTCTTTTGCTTATGAAATGTCGGCTTTTCAGCCTTTGCTATACGCCCAAGGGCGATATGCCATGCCATGCTTATGTGTGTGGTGTCTAAAGTATGGGTGCATGATGTGTAGGGGTGTGTCCTAATGCTCAGAAGTATCACT